>NDGN011238839.1:0-11342 GCA_002564285.1 Tympanoctomys barrerae | reverse complement strand
TTCTTTTTAATGAACTAGTAGAAATTAGTAGTATAATGCCCTTAGCCATCACATGTGTGTGTGTGTGTGTATATATATATATATATATATATGTAATATCTGTATTTTTTTCTTTTTCTTTCCTCTTTTATCCTTTACCCCATCCCCAGTTCTTTCCTTTTTAGCAGCTTCTTTCCCTTTCACAGTATTTATTATACATTTTGAATCTTACTCTTTCAGTTTCTTACTCTAGGAAGGCACTATGATGTTTACGCATGTGAGTCTCATTTATTTCACTTATTAGTATGGTCTCTAGTTGCATCCATTTACCTGTAAAAGCCTCAAGTTATAGCTGAGTAGTACTCTATTGCGTAGAAAAACTACATCTTTTTATCTGTTCTTCAGTTGATGGGCATTTGAATTGATCCCCAAGTCTTCTATTTGTATTTTTTTTATTTTTAAGCAATATAAAATGGTAATAAATAAACATTAGCAATGATACAAAATTTCATTAAACAAAGTAATAGGAATTTGACAATGGTTGTTGTATTACATAATGTTAACTTCAAATTAGTTGTTTAGGTTACCAGATATAAACCTGCAAACTTGGCTTTAAAAAAAAGTTAAAAGAAATTAAAAAGAAGAAAAAGTAATAATAATAATTTAAGCATTAACTGCTCCTTTCAATAGACCAGCAGAAATCAGCAGTACAATTATGTAAACTATCTTACATCTATGCATGACTATGTCTTTTTCACTTTTTTCTTTTGTCATTTTCCTCTTACCCCAGCAAGAATTTATGGTCTAAAATTCAGTCTATAGGCAGGCCAGATAGCTCAGCAGATTAAAGCACCTGCTCAAGCAGATGCAGGGACCAGGGTTCAGTCCCCAGCATGCTATGCCAGCCCTGCCTCTGGGGCACACTGAGACTGCGACTGAGACTGGGCATGGTGACCAGAACCTATAATCCCAACACATGGGACGCTGAAACAGGAAGGTTACTACAAGTTCAATCTGTATAGTGAAACCCTGTACTAAAATACAAAAATAAAATAAAATTCAGTCTACCCAACTATCTCGTCATTAGGCAACAGAAATCATATAGAACCCAGGTAAGTACTGGGCCATCCTCATTTGAAGGAGTATCTATTGGCCCTGTTTATTGGCCTTACAGAAGGGCTTATTTTCTCCAAAATGGCCAGTCTTCCTTAGAGGTCATGCTTCACATGTGAGAATTTATTCCATGCGGAGATTGATGTTCTCATTGGGGTTTCTCTGTCTTCCTACAACAGAGAAGGTGTTTCATCACTGTCATTCATGTTTGGCCCCATTTCTTGGAGTCAGCTAGAAGCTCAAATTAGGATGATAGACCTTACTCTGGTCACCAGAGTATCCCAGAGAAGAGCTGGTAAGTGGGACTGCCCTGTGGGTCAAAACCCACATCAGTGCTCAGGGTCCTCAACCATCCCTCAGGCTTGAAAACATTGGATGTGGATCAGAGTCCCTGGGCCATCTGGGCCACCACTCAGCCAGACTGAGGCTCTGGGCCTGGCTGTCCTTATTGGTTGTGTGAGAATAGCAGTCCCAGCTTTTGCAGGACAGATGTCATGACTGAGGGACACATCCATGAGACTTCAGGCCAGAGTGGCCGATTGGCTATAGAGCACAGGTGCCCAGAGAGCCAGGTCGGAGGGCTGCCTGGCCAGACTGGCCGCCTCAGGGTCATCATCCTGCCACCCTCTGGAGATCACTGAGCTGTACTTCTGCACCTCTGAGGGATTGCTGTGAGCCCCACAGACACACTGTCATTTCAGGCCTTAAGCAACATCCTGGCTACTCTCCGCAAGCTCAGCTCCCTGTGGTTCTGGCCCAGCTGGCTGCAGAGGACATTAGAGTGTGCACTTGTGCTGGCATGCTGGTGGCACTGTGGTCTTTCTGGCCCATCAGCTTGTGACTCTGAGGGAAATTTATGAGCTCCACCACATCTCAGCCTGTCCAGTCCCACTTTCTGGAACCTCACACCCTATAGGTATCCAGTCTTACCTCAAGTACGTGGATTTTAATGCATTTAGTTGACTTCATAGTGGGTGTTCCAAATTTGTATGCTGAGTCCTAAACCTGTGACGTGACCTAGAAACTCTTCTTTCTTAGCATTTTCCCTGTTTGTTGTGGGTCCTGGAATTCCAGGTTAATGTAGCAAAATAAGTTCAATTATTAACCACGTTACATCTCATAGCCACTGTTTTACATACCTATAGTACAGACTGTAAATGCCTGTCTACCACTCCCTGCTCTGTCTGACCAGGAGGTACCAGGCAGCCTGCTGAGTGCTGGCTCCTAGACCTAAGCCAGGCCCACTACTTCCCCACCCTTCAGGACTGGGCATGTTTTGAGAAAAAAAAGCATGTCTGGGTGTTCAGCATGTGCTGCAGGAGCTCCTAGGAGGATACAGGCGGTGTGGTCCTGCTGGGAACTCAGGTGATGTGCCCTATCCCATGGGAGGACATATTAAACCAGTACCTTCCCATAAGGAATAAAATTCCCATCTGGCCAAGTAGGAGGAACCTATGCTTGTTTCTTCTCAAGCGTATTTGAAAGTTTGTCTTAAAGATATTCCAGACACCAGAGATGCTGCTATATTTAGTCCACCTACAAATTGAGTGTTCAGACTCCATTGAGGTCTATCTCTGGGCTTGGGAAGCCTGGCTATTGCAGACAGCCAATGTTGGGATTGGTCTTATTCCTAGCAAGTTTAGGAGACCTCGCTTCTTGTTTTTGTGAACATTGGGCTCAGGAGGGACTAATGATGTGAGGCCCAGCTGCCTTGGTGGCCAGATGGCTTTCATTTTCTAAATTTTGTGACATACAGAGCACATCACCCAACCCCACATGAAGTGAGTGATATCAGACTAAGAGCTCCACCTCCATGCTTCAGAAGTTACCCTGTCCTCGGCCATTATGTGTCACAAACATTGTGTCATATGCATATGTGGCTGGCAGGGGCTCTGTGTAGCTGGAACCCTCACAGTCTTGGCAAAGGTGGTCAGCAGAGGCCTTGCATATAGAACTAGGGTCTCCCTGGCTGCCATAGAGAGACAGCCTATGGCTTTCAGACACCTTTACCCCTCCAATTTACCTCAACAGAAACCCTGACAGGCCATATCTCCTGGCAGGCCATATTTCCATGTCTGCAGGAAAATCATCAGCCTCCTTAGGCCAGGTTGAAGCAAATGCCCAGGTGGTCAGTTCTAGGCCCATGTTGCTCTTTAAGAAGATGAAGCTACCCACCCTTTATTCATTTGATCAGTGCCTGCCCTGGTCACCCACAGTGCTAAACGTTGGGGTAGAGGCCCATAAGGCAGCTATCTTATTCTCAGTTATCTGGGTCGGCCAGAAGCATCCCTGGTAACAATGTTGAGTGAAGGTATTGGGGTGGGTATGAGGAAACTTGAAGAGGAGATGATATTGCACAAAAGATAGCCTAGATTCCATTTTAAATCACAAGTATTGTTCTGTAGTGTCTTAGGGAAGAAATCTCCCTTCATTAAAGAAAAGACAATTAGAAAATGTGTTTCTCCTCATCTATTCCTGAATTTTTATTTAAAAAAATTAACATAGACTGAAACTTTTTTTGCGATGTGCAGTTCTGTGAATTTCAGTACATACATACATTTTTCTATCACCATCATCATAATCCACATGCAGAGGAAGCCCATTCTGTGCTGAGCTGTATAGGTAAGGCTTTCCCCCAATCCCTGCCTCAAGTCTTGGCTACCAGAAGCTTGTTGTTCTCCATCACTAGGATTTTGTGCTCTTCAAAATGTTACCTGAGTGGAATCAGGCAATGTTTAACTTTTGAACCTGACTTCTATCTCTCAGTGTAATGCCTTTGAGATTTGCCCATGTGTTTATAGTTTATTCCTTTTAATTATTGAATAGTACTTTGTCTCTATTTATCTGGGTTTTTTGTTTTGTTTTAGCCATTCTAGTAGCTATGTATCTCACCGTGATTTTAATTCACATTTTCCTAATTGCTAGTTACATTGAATATGTTTTGTGTGCCTCCTAATCCATATATATATACCCAAGACAGTGTTAATTCACGGCTTCACCTGAGTCTGAAATTGCTATTCTATTCTATCAATCTGGATGTATATTTCCTTGAAAATACTTGATTACTGCAACATAGTAAGTCTTGAGAACTGCCATGAGTCCTTTAGCTATTTTGTATTTTGTTTTTAGTAAAACAACTTGGGTATTCTAGACTCTTTGACTTTTCATATAAATTTTAAAATTAGTTTGTACATACCATAAACCTGGAATTTATATGGAAAGAGATAAATCTTTAGATCAATTTATGGAGCATTAAACTCTTCAAATGTTGAGACTTGTGGTTCATAAACATGGTATGTCTCCCCAGTGATTTCAGTAATCTTTTATTTCTTTTATCAACATTTGGGAATTATCAACAGAGCTTATATACAATTTATTAGGTTTACATTTAAGTAATTTTGATTTGAGACATTATCAGAGTTATACATAGTAATGTAATTATTTTTGTAACCATGTATTAAATAGTCCTGTTAAACTCATTTATCAGTTCTGAAATGTTGGGGAATGGATTTCTGAGAATTGTCCCACAAGTAATCAAGAAATTATTTCTTCTTTCCAAAATAAATGCCTTTTATCTTTTGCCTTGCTTTGTTGCAATGGCTAGAGCTGCCACTGAAGTGCTGAACAGGAAGGGTGAGTATAGGCGTCCTTGCCTTGTTTTCAGTGTTGAGAGAAAAGCAAAATTTTTCACAGTTATGTATGATGTTAAGTGTCGATATTTTGTTGCTATCTTAATCCTGTTGAGGAAGTTACTTTCTATTCCTATTTATGTAAATATTATTAAATAACTTTTTCACCTCAATTGATATTGTGTATTCTCCATTAGGATATTAACCTGATAGATAATATTCATTGTAGTAGGCTACTTTAGAACAGTTTTAGATTTACAGAAAAATTATAAAGTTAGTACAGTGAGTTACATGACATCCCACACTCATTTTACAAATTTATAATTTATACCATTTTTACTCTTATCCAAACAGTGCTACATGCTTTGCTTTTTTAGAAGAAGTCAGTGTGCTTAACATACTTACAAAATGGGGAGTTACACTTCTTGTAACTATTTATTTATTCCATCATTTACCCTTACCTGTATGTCATGAGTATTTTTGTTGGGTTAGATGTTGGGTTTTGTTTCACAGGTTGTTCTATCTTTGACTATTGGTAGATCTTTGAGGGTTTTTTGTTGTCGTTGTTTTGTATTTTAGGGGACTTATAGTGATCCATCTGCTTGCAGGCTGGCCCCTCAACAAGGGTGTGTGTGTGTGTGTGTGTGTGTGTGTGTGTGGTACCAGGAATTAAACTCAGGAACTTGTGCTTGGCCAGGCAAGCACCTGTTCTACTGAGCTATCCCCCTGACCTGAGATCTTTGAAATAACTCCTGTGTCACTAATAAATTCCCATCATTATCATTTGGTTGGTTTTTTTGTTGTTTGGTTTCATCTTTGTTTTGTGCATATCCTTATTTCTGATCCTGAACATATTCATTGAAGGCTCATCTTGAGTATTTCCTATCCAAGCCCTTAGGAAAAAAGGCTAATTTCTGTTCTTTTAATTATAAGATGGCATCAGAAACCAAGTTCTAGTCACTAGGTGTGCTTGTTGCTATTGGTAGATGGTTGTTCCTGAGTTTTCTTATATGACAGGGCACAAAAGTAGCTGTGCCTTTCCTTGCTGATGTGTTCCACATATTACTTCTTTCTGCCACCATCTGTGTTGATATGGAGCAGTTCATACTGGCATCTGTGGCCCGTTACCATAAGCTTATCATAAACCTCCACTCACTTTCAGGAACCTGACTTCCACCTTCTGCCATCCACTTACAGTGGTACCTCAGTTCACAGACTTAATTCTTTCCATGATTCTGGTCACAGAACCTGAGAACCAAGTTCCTGAACTGAGGCATTATTATAATTAATTATTCCTTCATAAAATAATTTAACAAGTAAAAATATATAAATACCCAGTCTTGGTGGCACATGTCTCTACCCCAGCACTCTGGGAGCTGAGGCAGGAGGATTATAACTTCAAGCCCAGCCTGGTCGATTTAGTGACTTAGCAAGACACTGTCTCAAAATAAAAATATAAAAAGGCTGAGGATGTAGCTCAGGGTGAAAGCCCAGGGTTCAGTCTCCAGTACTGAAAAATAAAAGTTAAAATGAATTTGCAAACTTTCTTACTCATTAAGTAGATTATATATTTTATCCTGCAGCCAAGACAAGTCCTGTTCACTCAGTGTGACTCAAGTAAGCCAAGATTTTGGACACCGACGTTCTGTGGAACTTTGCCTCTCCTAGACTGTTAGGATTGTTGAGATTGTACGCTGTGTAGCCTTTTCGTGCTGATTTCTACTTAGTACACATTTGAGCTTCCTCCATGTCTTTTGTGGCTTAATAACTTACTCGCATTGTGTTTCATCGGATATACCATCGTTTATTTACTATTGAAGGGCGACCTTGTTGCTTCCATTTTTTAAAAAAATGTAAATAAAGCAACTAAGTTAAGTGCTTGGGCGGGCAGGTTCTGAACCACCACCTACGTCTGTTGAAGAAGTCACCACACTGCCTACCCCAGCACAGAAGCAGCAGCTCTTCTGCTTTTTATCCTTGTGGGCAGTGGCTGTGTGATCTGGAGCCTTACACTTCCTCACAGATGTGTAGTTCTGTGTCATCATTCTAATGTGCAGTTCCCTAAAGAAGAGTTTTTAGAAATATCTTTCCTATGTTTATTTGTCATTGTATATCTTCTTTGGTAAAGTGTTGTTCAGCTGAATCCTTTTTGAATTGGGTTGCTGGGTTTCTAATTGTTGAATTTTTAAAATTCTTGATATACTTTCGATACAACTTTGTCAGATGTGCATTTTGTAAGTATTTTCTCTGAGCCTGTATTTTTCTTTTGTAATCTTAATATGTATTGTAGCATAGAATTTTTTTTATTTTAATAGTCTGGTTTATCAGATTTTCTTTTCATGGATCATATATCTACAAACTCTTCTCTAAAGCCCAGGTCACCAAAATTTCTCCCTCTGTTATCTTCTGAAAGTTTTATGATTTGTCCTTTAGAGTTAAATCTGTGGTGCATTTTGAGTTTATTTTTGTAAAGGTACAAAGCCTGTGTCTTGTTTTTAGTTTGGGGGAACTTTTAGCTTCAGATCTCTCTCTCTCTCTCTCTCTCTCTCTCTCTCTCTCTCTCTCTCTCCCCCCTTCCCCTCTCCCCCTCTCCCCCTCTCCCCCTCTCCTCCTCTCCCCCTCTCCTCTCCTCCCAAAGTTCTTCCTGCCTATGACTCCTAATGCTGGGATTACAGACATGCACCACCACACCTGGTGGCTGGGGGAGCTTTTGGAGTGGAATGTTTTGTATGTTTCCAGCAACTATTTGTTGCTGGAAAGACTACATTTTCCATTAATTTTCTTTGATCCTTCATCAGATATCTTTGTCAGAGACAAAGATGTATATCAGTTCCATTGATCTGTATCATTCACCGATAAGACTGTTATCTTGAATGCTATAGCTTCATATATGATTCATTTGGCTTTTTATACATTGCTAGATTTGATTTGCCAGTATTTTTTGAAGATTTTGTTTCCTGACAAGAAAGATGACATAGTTCATTAACTGTACACTCTGGTTTGGATCCTATAATGTACCTTGCAGGTTTTTCCCTCATTTTCCATTTTCTAGATAACTGTGTCAAGTTGATGTTTCTTACTTAAGAATTTACTAGTGTCACTGGTGAAATCATCTTGGTTTTGAGATTTCTTTTTCAGAAGATTTTAAGATCTAAAGTTAGCTTCTCTAAGTGATGTCAGATTATTAAGATTATTGATTTACCCTGTGCATTTCATTTTGGTATTTTCATCTCTTCCTTTCCATCCGTTGCCCGAGGTCCACCCCAAGTTCTGGGCTGGATGGAGGCCCTCCGTGACAGGCCCGCTCTGCCCGCACGCTTTTGCCTGCTCAGTCTGTGGGCCTGTAGTTACCTATGTGTAGGCCTGAGTCATATCCTCTCCTCATCAAGCTCTACACTGCCATGAGTCTGAGCAGGGATTATCTGTACACATGTGTGTTCCCAGCGCTGATGGCAGAGGCCAGAACTCCATACTGTCATGCCAGAAAGAAACAGAAGGGTTCCACCAGTGACGAAAAACAGTTAGATGTCCTACTCTGGGTTGTTTGCTCCGGGCAGTGGTGGTATTGACTTTATTAGTTTAGAGGAAAGGATTCAAATGTAAAAAGCACAAACAAAATCACTCTGAAGCAGATTAAGGTATAAAAAAAAATGTCTAAGATATTAAATCAATACCTTAAGCACATTTAAAAACAAAAGTAGGGACTTAGGGCAACTTCTTGAGAAATGGACTTTTTTCTCCACAAGCAAGCCTTCTTTATTTACTTATTTTTACATGAAGTGGTTCATCTGTGTGACAGCTTGTGTATAGAATGAAATAAAATGATTAGAAATGCGGTAGTTTGCAGCTTTTGGTCGGTCTAATTCACCTAACTTGAATATTTGTACATAAAGTTATTCATAGGAAGGTGTTATTATCCCTAAGGAGAATACTTCTGGCATCTAATTTGCCCCCTCCGTCAGCCTTACTAGAGAGTCATCAATTTTATTGATTGTTTCAAAGAACCTATTTTTAGTTTCATGGATTTTACCAGTTTTTCTTTTTCCAATTTCATTAGTTTCAGCCCTTACTTTTATTACATCCTTCTTTTAAGTTGTTTTAGTTTGTGTGTGTGTGTGTGTGTGTGTGTGCATGTGCATGCACATTTATGCCCCCCCCCCTTTTTTTTTCTTTCTGGGCCTTGTGTTTTGCTTTGCTTTGTTTTGTTTTGAGACAGAATCTAGCTATGTAGTTCAGGCTGGCCTTGAACTCACTTTGTAGCTCAGTCTGGCCTCAAACTCACAGTGCTCCTCCCACTTCAGCCTCCCAAGTGTTGGGATTACTGGCGTGCACCACCACACCCTGCTGTGCCCTGTTGTTCATTTTAGTTGCTATCTGAGGTTGTTGAGATTGCTTTTGTAATATAAGCATTTGGTACTATAAATTTCCCTCTGAATAGTACTTTAGCTGTGTCCCATAATTTGTATTTTTTTTCATAAATTTTGATGTTCTCTTTTCCTTTTCATTCTACCATAGGTATTTTTTAATTGCCCTTCAGACTTTTTTTTTTTTTGACACTAGGTCTCACTGTATAGTTCAGGCAGACCTTGAACTCACTTTGTAGCCCAGGCTAGTCTGGAACTTGCAAAGATCCTCCTGCCTCATCCTTAGACATTTTTTTGATCCATGAAAATGTGTTTTTTCCTGTCTAAATGTTTAGAGATTTTTCATATGACCTTTTTGATTTCTTCCTATTCTAAATCCATCATGATCAGTGAATACAGCTCATATGAATTCATGTCCTTACGCTAAGGTTTGCTTTATGACTCGGGATATAGTACATGTGGTATCTTGAACAGTAGTTCCATGTGCAGTTAAAAAGAATATGTATTCTGTTACAGGGCATGTAAGTATCTATTAGATCCAGTTGGGTGATGGCATTTTTCAGTTCTTAATCCTTGCTGATTTTCTGTCAACTAATTGTATTGATTACTGGGAGCAATGTGTTAAAAGTGTATATTTATGCAATTTTCCTTTCAGTTTTATCAGATTTGGCTTCATGTATTTTAAAACTTCGTTGCTAGGCACGTAAGTGCTTAGGGTTGGTACACTGTCACTGTGCACCTCCTTTTCACCCCTGGGAATTGCCTTTGCTCTTAAGTCTATTTTGTTGTATATTAGCAGTTTTCACATTACCACTGATGTGGTATATCTATTTCCATTGTTTTACATTTAGTCTACCTATGCCTGTGGCTATTACTTGAAGTGGATTTCTTTTATATATCACGTGTTCATTTTTTAATCTATACTGGCAGCCTCTATCTTTTTATTGGTATTCCTAAACCTTCTGCATTAAATGCAGTAATTATTGCACTTGGATGTTCTTAATTTTTTAAATTTATTTTGTATTAGTATATATGAGTCATACCTATTGATCACATCATCACCCGGACATTGTACATGGACCTAATATATCTTAATTCTTTTCTTCCTGCATTCCTCTCCTCGCCCTTCAACCCATCATTGTTTCTCTTGCATAGGAGAAGCCAATGGAGCATGCAGGAGGATAGATATTTCGTAGAATGAGAAGGAGAACAAGGAAGAGAGAGGAGAAGGGAAAGAAGGGAAAAGGACAAAAGAGAATGGAAGAAATGAAGCAAAGCTTTGGTAAATGGGAGGGGAAGAGGGTACATTTGTATTTGATCTAGCATTGTATTGTTTGTTTTCTGTTTCTTTCCTTTATTTCTCTGGGTCCCCCTTCCTTTCTCCTTTTGGGCTATTTTGATCTTGCTTTATCTGTTTTTTATTTCATCTCTCTCATTTTAAGTTTTCTACAGTTGCTGTAGGAATTGTGGTGTTTGTTTTCACAGTCAAGTCTTCCTAAAGAGCTTCTGGTAGGCATCCTGAAGATCAGGGCTGTGGAGAGCCTGTCACCTCACCTTTTAAATCAGAAGGTGTCCTTCTGTTGGCCCCTTTCCTGCAAGGTTTTGTAGGCTGTGTGTAGAACTTTGCGCTGGCAGCTCTGTTCTTCCAGTGCATCAGCACATCGTTTGCTTCTGTTATGGTTTAGATCTAACAAGGCTCCCCAAAGGGGGCAGAGTGGGCCGCCTGCTGTGAGGGGGGGGGTCTGGCTGGAGGAGGTGGGAGAGTGTGTCTCCCCTCCGGCTCTCCCCGGCTCTGCTGTCCTGGTGCCTGGAGGTGGAGAGCTTCTCCTCTGCCGAGCTTTCCAGTCTTGGAGCCAGCTGGCTGTGGGCTGAGAAATCTACAACCCTGAGCTAGAGTAAGCTTTTCCTCTTTTCACTTCTGCATCTCAGCTGTTGCAGTGCGTTGAGGAGGAAGGGAAGTAAAACAGCTGCACTCCACCCCTTGCTGCTGGTGGCCTCCAGGGTCCTTCAGAGAGCCGTCCTTCAGCGGCACACACTGTTTCTCTCTAGTGACTTTTAAGAACTTTTTGCAGTCTTTAGCATTCAGAAGTTTGATCATATTGCCTCTTGGTCGGGACTTTAGATCTTGTTTGCAGTTAGTTTGCTGTGTTTCTTTCACCTATACTTGCTTGTCTTTTGACAGTTTGGGGAAATTTTAGCTATTTTTTAAATTTATCTACATTACACTATTTCTACTCCTACTGGAAATCTAGTGACA
>NDGN011238786.1:0-14780 GCA_002564285.1 Tympanoctomys barrerae | reverse complement strand
GTTAATTATTGAAACTGTCCTACCAATTTGATTTGAAACTGTCTCATTGGTATTTGTTTCTCAGTAAAATTATTGAAAAAAAAAAAGTTCAGGGCCTGCCTGATAGCTCAGTGGATTAAAGCACCTGCTTAGGCAGACGAAGGGACTGGTGTTCAATCTTCAGCATATTATTCCAGCCCTGACCTTGGGGCTCATGGCAATTGGGTGGCGCATGTGTAATTCCAGAGCTTGGGCAGCTGAAAACAGGAGAATCACTAGGAGTCCGATCTGTGTAGTGAGACCCTGTAGACCCTGTGTTAAATACATTAAAAAACAATGAAGTTCATAGTGTCTTACTTAGGAGTCTTAGTGTCCACCATTAAGAATCTAGGAGTTAATTGATTCATCAGTAGAAAATGAGCCATGTCATGGTACACCTCGCTGCTCTGTAACTCTCTGTGAGAATGTTTCTGCATTGAAGGGACTGACCTTGGGACACTCAGTGCTGTTGTAAAGAGAGGTCTTCTTTTTTATTTTATTTTTAAAATTTTTGCGGTACTGAGGAATGAACGCAGGACCTTGCACTTGCCAGGCAGGTGCTTATTCTACTGAGCTATCTCCCTGGCCAAGGTCTTACTTTTTGATGGAATACAGAAGACTTACTGATTCTCTGTTCCCTGTCATGGATTTTGTGTGTTACTTTCCGTAGGCCATAAAGTGAACAGTGGTGAGTTTTTACTTAATCTTTGTAGTTGAGGCAGTTCTGCATCTATATCATATCCCCAAAGACTACAGAAAACATTTTAGGTATAAGCCAGACAGGGAGCCTGAAGAAGAGTTGTGATTGAATAATGAATGGCTTTGATTTTCTTTAGGAAATGCAACTAGCCTGTTAGATGAAGATAATATCTCTTTCCAGCAGGCCTCTGTATCAAGTGTATGGTGTTCTTTTCCTGTGTAGCACTTACATTCTGAAGAGCTTTAAGGTCATTGACAGAATACTTCTCACTCTTGAATTTCAGAGTACGACAGAGCATGTGTCTAAAGCCAGAGATGTAATTTTCTGTAAGTGTACAAAAAATTGCTTTAATTCTTTGTATTGCATCTTCATGCTCACACAATTGGTGCTCCCCAGCTCAGTGAGGAGGAATAGTCCCAGTTTTGCTTTTATTGACTCTTAGTTGTATACTTTTCAAGGTTACCTTTGTTAGGAAGCAGCTATTGAAGAATGTGTGCTCATTTTTTACTAGTGACCTTTACTCTAGTCGTCCTCTGACCAAAGGCTCACCTTGTCTGCCACCTGTTCTATACCAGCTCAGTTTTGTTCTAATGGGCCCATTGTTTTCACTGCATGAATATGACCTCCTGGATTCTTTCTCAGCTCTGTAACCATTTCTGCCAAGACAGGAAATTTGAAGAAGGAGTAAAATGGGTTTGATGGGGAGAAATTTATAAGACTTCTGTATCCTATGCTAATAGTTTTCAGCTGCTTTGGAGTCATATATTAGACATTAGTCTTCTAAACTTGGAGCTACTTTTACATTGGGCAACCTTGTGTGCATGCCTTTGTTCTCTCTTCTCATGTTTTTCCTGCCCAGTTTACCACCAGTTTTTTAAGTCTATCTTTTCTATTTTCTTTTAACATCATCCTAATTCCTTCCCATAATTAACAGTTTATAATCTTGTTTGATCCCTTTGATGCTGAAGGGAAACTGGCTTCTTCTTTATGGTGTGCTCTCCTCAAGAGGAAATACACACCCTTTCAAGTTGTGCCTAGACCTTCACTGGGGGCTACAATAATGCCTAAAGCTTACTAAGTATTTAAACTGTGCCCCACATAGTAATAAGCACATTACATAGTTAATCATATTCAATTCAGCTGAATAAAGTTCATATACTACGTGTTACATAGATAAGGAAATTGATGTCCAGAGAGCTTTAATCACATACCACTATGTACACAACTAGAATGAAGTGATGGAATCCAGATTCAAACTGGACGCCAGTTCCAATGCTTTCATCCACAGGCAGCCCAGGGAAAGGCTGTGAGCTCACAACCAGGTTAGCTGGGCTCACAGCAGCTTTCTTTATGTGTTGTTTCCCCTTTATGTCAACTTAAACACTTAAATCTCTTTGTATTTTCAATTTACTTAGTAAGTGTTCTGAGTTAGTCTCTGATGATGGTAACTGTTTTAAAGAACCAGAAAGACAACTGTGAGGGGAAGCCTTTTAAGCTGTAGTCCCCTATGACTGTGTAGTCAAATATCAGGGCTTCTGACAAGGAACTAAGGGCATAAGTGCTCTTGTTTTGAAAGATAATTGGTGGAGGTTGTGTTCGTGTGGTTAATTTGTGTTCATGTCTCAGTACAGTGAGTATCCACAGGCAGCAAATGTGTTGCCCAGCAGTCCTATAAAACAAGGCGCTCTTCACCACTGGCACCAGTTGGTGCACCTGAGTAACAATAGGAACACTTGTTGACCATTTGGCACTTCACAGCCCATAATGAGAAACTATAAAACAATAATATGGACAAAACCTCCAGATAATGAAAAAAAATATACAATCCTGTTTTGTGGATGGGTACAAAAATCACAATTGGCTGCTTATACAGCAAAGCAACAGCTTAAGGATTTTGGCAGCCATTTTGTATATATAAAAGGCTCTCGGCTGTATATTAATTTGGGGGATGTCATTACTGTTTAAAAACTGAAAACAACAATTGCCTAACTTCCTTGCTTTTAAAATGTACTGCAGTAGTTCTAAAATTTTGACTTCTAGATCAGAAGTTATCAGCAAAATCTGATAACTGGTTAGAACTGAAGTCTTGGGCCTTACCTTGAATACACTAAAACAGAAACTGGGAATGGGGCTTAGTAGTTGGTATTCTGATACATTGTGAAGTTTGAGAAACAATAGGAGGTGTGGAGAGTAATTGTGTAGAAAGAAAGTGGGTGAGTTCCTATTTTGCAACAGCAGAGGATGAGCAATAGACTTCTCTGGCCAGAGGTGGGATAGTTGGCTGAAGATGTGATACTGTGACTATGGAAAAGCTTCCTACTGTAACAGGAAGTCAGAGGGAGTGTCTAGGGAAAGGCCCAGGCTTTCCTGGAGATCTGTTTGGAAAAGGGATGTTAGCAGTGGCTTATTACCAATCTTTAAGGAACTGTTCATTGTTTCATTCACCATATGGGCAGTACTAGTTTAAATAGACTTGGAAGACCCGAAAGTTGTGTTGGGCAGAGAAGAAGCATGAGGAACAAAGCAGAGCTCTGGTGATGCTGCTCATGTACTGTGCTCCTCATTGTCCACAACTATTATTAAAACCTTTGGGGTTAAGTCTTTTCTGTTATTTCCCTTCTCACTTTCCTGTTCCCTTTCCTTATCTTTTACTCTTTTGGCAGTTGGGATTTTAAAAATAATTTTCTTGGGACCTCTTGGCTAATGGCCCCTCTGCCCTTTCCACACTGTGTGGTGATCCCACTTGTGTTGCAGTTACACAGGTTCATTTCAGAGTCATCAGAAGTCCTTGTGCAGCTGACCACTAAAGATCTCTTAGGAAATAAGAGCTTGCCATCATAGCAAAACAAACTCTGTTGGTATTCCCATAAAGGCTTAGGTTCCTAATACATTGCTATATAAGGAGATCCTCCTATAGTTAGATGACAGTGTCTCTGTTGGGGGAAACAAACCTGATATAAGCAGAATATCCATCCTGTGGTTTCTTGGTTACTATATGGACTTAATAAGTTCAGATATATTTAAAAATTTATTTATTTGCTTACATTTTCCCCTACCTTTTTGAACTTTGGATTTTCTCATTCTCTTAAGAGAAAGAGCATGGATTGTGTTGGCTGATGGGTTTATCCTGTTCTTCTGGTTAGTCGTCTGACACAGCATAGTGAAGCTACAGAGATGAAAAGTTGAAGGAGACAAAGCCTGTGTCCTTCATGATGTCAGGAATGGGAAAAGGAGACTGATTGAGGATTTTTTTTTGGCTGAGGAAGCTGACCTCGCTCAAATGAATCATCCAGAAACAAAGCACCTAAATCTTGGATTTCATTTATTCTCTCTGTTTTGTTATGTGGGAGAACTTGTTTGGATATCTGGATGTACTATTGGATCACAAGCCTAACATCACACTTCTGAATGTCCATGTAGTTATTTTGGATTATCATTATCAGTATTATCATTATTTTATTTTCTGAGACAGTGTCTCATTAAGTAGTTCAGGCTGGCCTTGAAATTACTATTGAGCCTAGGCTGGCCTTGAACTCTTAGCAGTCCTGTTTCAGCCTGCTGAGTGCTGGGAGTACTATAGGCATGTACCATTATATCCAATTTTGGATTTTATTTTCTTTTAAGAGGTCTGTATCCTGCTTGTTAGGAAATGGTAGCTGTGGATTTTCTTTCTGTGTGACACAGAAGGCCCTTGGAGAAGTCAGAAGCTTACACTGGAGTGTGTATATGTCTGGACTTAAGGAAAGATTATCCTTTTGTCAGATGAATGAGAGGGTCTAAACCTAGTAGATGTTCATCAGAGTTGTAGTCTTTCTGTGTTGGGACAAGAAGGCTGACCTTGGTCCTTCCTGGCCTGCTTGCCCTTCATCTTGCTTTAATTAAATACACAGCTGATGATGTGAGCTTGTCTTATGGCTCCCTCGACCACCCACTCAGAGCAGAACATCCAGCAGACAGTTGTGACAAGTCTCAAGACCCAAGCTTCCTTTGTTCTGAGGTAATTAAAATAAATCTGCCTAAGCATCTCCAAATGCAGGTGAAGCTTATTGCTTATTGGAGGCGACCCTCTAATAACCCTGACATGATTAGGCAGAACTAGTGGTGTACAGGCAAATGTTTGAGACTATGGTCAAACCAGTTACTCCCTTAGTATTTCACAGATGGGATGGGATTGCTAAGCGGATTTACTTCTTTCTGTCCCAGGATACTTAAAAACTGTTATATGTAACAACGAAAGAATTTGGATGAAATAAAAGGCAAGACCTGTGGATTTACCTTTAAGAGGCTCAGTCAACCATCACTTGAGATATGTTTGCTTCTTGGTAGATCAGTGGTGAATGGATTTTGCCAGAGGTCTTGCCATAGAATTAAAAATTATGGTACAAAGCACACTTAAGCATGTTCTGAGGAAGTCTTAGATGTGATTGGTGGAGGCTTTTTTTAAAAAAAATCTGAATGTGTGTCACTCCTTTTCTTCCAATTACCTTTGTTTTTAGATGATTTTCTTTGAGTTATTGCATCATACTCTGTTCAGCCATGTTGAATCTTTCTGGCTTTTTTTTTTAAAATCACAATTTCTTTATTAAGTTAACTTTTAATGGTATTATAGAAGAGCAAAACTAGAATTATTTGGTATTTGTAATAAGACTCATTGCCTTTTAAAGAGACATTTCTAAATTGATCCATCATTAACTTCTGTCACACTACGTACATCTCTCTTAGCACTTAACACATGTGTGTAGTGATAATTTTTGCTTTCTCTCTCCTGTGTATATTAGGAAGCAGATAAATTTTCAGGTTATAAAACCTGGTTTCTGACAAGCTAGCTAACACTTTGGGTAGTTGCAGGGGTTAGCAGTCACCACCTGTTTTTATAGTTGTGAGCTAAGAATTTTTTTTTTTCTTTCTTTCTTTTTCTTTTTGGTGGAACTGGGGATTGAAATCAGGCCCTTGCACTTGCAAGGCAAGTGTTCATTCTACTGAGCTATCTCCCCAGTCCCAAGAATTATTTTTATTTTTTTCCAAATGGTTGAAAAGATATAAAAGGAAAGCTATTTCATGATTGATGGGAATTATGTGACATTTAATTTCATTTCTCATAAATAAAAATTCACTGGAATATAGCCATTATTATTTATTTACATTATTATTTTTGGCTCAATTTATGCTACAGTAATGGAATTGGGTATTTGCAAGAGAGACTATGAAGGCTGAACAGCCTAAAATATTTACTGTTTGATATAGTATGTCTCTAGATTGTTTGCTGCCCAACCCATTACATGAGGCTTGTAGTAAATGCATATTGTTAGAATTCTTTTAAAAATAAATCTGAATTTCAGTTAAGAGTTCTGGTCCAGAAAATGTTCTGACTTTGACTGACTGACTGATTCACTTGTTTTCTCTTTTTATCCATTTATAAATTTAAATGTAGAGATTTGTGATGTTAATTCATTTCCTAGGGCTAGAAAATTATATAGTCTCACTCTTCTGAGCAACTTACATGCACTGAGTTCTGTTAATCCTTATTAAATTCTAGATTCTGGCCCCATATTATGGGATGTAGAGACACCAAGAGTCATGGAGAGGTATAACTAAGTCATGCAGTAAAGAAACGCCTTGACTCTTCATGGATTCATCTCTTTATTTGTTATAGCCATTCTTTATGATAAAAGAAATTCCATGTTGATATTCATGAATAAACTACTGTCCACTATTATGTAATTCATTATTTCTTATAGACACCAGTATTTTTGTTTGTGGGCTCTTTCGTTCATTACTGTGGAAATTCATTTTAAAAAATAGTCCGTAGTTTGAAAAGTAAACACTGTGGAGAATTACAACAGTTACCAAATGTAAACATTGTGGCCTTTGAGAGCTGCTGTTAAGTCATTTAGTGAATTAAATTATTATGCTCTTGATATTCATGTTTTTGCTCCATTGACTGTTAAGTAATATACTTCAAGGATGACTTTGAAATCTTGTTTTTATTTTGAGATAGTATGTTAAAAATGACCAGTGTCCCAAATATAATGTACAGAATTACAGGGAATTTGTATATTCAGGAAGAAGATGAGGATTCATTACTTTATTAAATAATTTTTACATAGAAATATTACACAATTTGTTGGGAAGGAGAAAAGAGAAGGTTAGGAGGTGGGTACAGTAAAGAAATACTGTCTCAGTGTTCCTAGGAATCTAAGATCAGATACTTGTTAAATTTTGTCAGGTATGTATATTGTTTCCCTGCAGACTCATTTAGGATTTGTAATTTCTTTCCTCTCACCTTTCTTTTATTAAATAATTAAAGTGATAAAATTTAGGAAGTACTTTAGGAAGTAGTGGTTTTCTCAAAACACCACATACTAATTCATAGGATATCTACCACAAGATAGGTACTGTATGCCTTGTTTTTCCTTATAACTGGCTTTACCACAGCCCCACATTATAGGGATAGCATTCCTATTTTATGGATAGGAAAGCTGAAACAGACTAATTGGCTTGACTGAGGTTTATTATCAAAAGCCAAGTTTCAAGTGTACATCTTTTCGGCTCTTAAACATTGTTTCTAACATCTCACTTCTTACAATTTTTACTTTCCAAAAATTTCATCATTGTATGCATAAATACAGCCTAAGGCCATACCTTACCATTTGGTATGAATAAATCTCTTCCCATTTAGAAATCAGCTACTTGTTTTCTCTTTCTTTCCTGTTACATTGAACATCATTCATTTGTATGTCATTAATTTGTGATATTCCCAGGACCCTTAGATAATAACCATTTCAGTTAATACTAAGTTCATTTTGCTACTTAATGTAGAGGGACTTTAGAGTGGGGCTAAAAATTTTAACAAAGTGTTTGTAAAATCAGCAACTTCCCACCTAACTTAAAGTTTGCATTTTGTTTGTTGTTGGTGGCCTATGTCCTGTCCTATCTTGGCTCTCCAGAGGATTCTCAAAACAAGAGCTTAGAAACAACATTTCCAGCCCAGAGCTTTCACACTCCTTGAGTTCTATTAGAAAATTTCTTGGCAGCATTCAAGACCTGTGTTTTTATATTCATTTTCTCTCCTGGACCACCTGCTTAAAGTTTCCCCTTTCTGTTCTTTTCTTTTCGTACTTTATGTGATTGGTATTCTTGGGGATATTTATAGCTGCTCTCATCATTTACACCATTGAGTTTTGCAGCAGTTTTCTTTTCATATTTTCACGTTTGACAAAGTTACATACTTTTACTTATTTTTAATATGTTCTCTTCCAAATCTTGGACTTGATAGTGTTAGTCCACAGAAGAGAAAGAACATAATAATACAAAGATTAGGAAGAGTCAGAAATTAGATAATATATTGCTTTTAGAAACCAATTACTATTAATTTCCTGGAAGGTAGATCTTACATGTTGAAATTAAAATTTTATTTGTTTTGAGGGGTGGTTCTGCATCATTGGTGGAAGATGCTGACTTGGACATAGCTGATACAAAAGCAATAGCTCAATACAGAGGAATAGTGCATTTTCACATTTTAAACTTCAATTGTGCAGAGTTTCTTCATCACTTTGGGAAGTGGAAAATCTGTCATTCATTTCTCTTAAACCGGAACAAACCAGGCATGATGAAATTCATGGAAAAATCTCTTGCCTTTCCCATAAGTAATACCAGTATGTCTGGAGAGAGTTATGTACTTGCAAACAGCCATTTTTGATCTTTAAAAAAATTGAGAGAATTAGGAGTAGAGTGAAAGTCTTGAAGGATTGATTAGTGAGGTGCAAAGATTTTGAAAAGACATTTTCTTGAAGGGGAACTTGCCTCATCAAAATATTGTGAAAATGCTAAAGAAAAATAAGTGGAGTAAATTCACAAAATGTTAGAAAGGAAAAATCGTAAAGGGTCCAATTTGAAGATGGAAGATTTGTGTTTTCCGTAGTGTCTCCCATTCCATAAAGTAAGGTGATTGGGGAGGATAGGGCTGTGTTTGAAACCTTTTCTACCATAACAGCTTCTGGTGATCAGTTCCCTCTCACCCTCTGTAAATGTGGATGCTCTTAGCACTTCCGCCATTACATAAAAGTGGTTGTTGCTTATAGTACATGACCTCTCTCTGCAAATAAATTGTTTATAGACTTAATAGACATAGCAATTGGTATACTTAAAAAAATTTTTTTTAAAGGTGTGAAGCCTTTGACCAGAAAACAGGAATTCTCTTTTTAAAAGTCTTGATATATCTGGTATTGTATGGTCTCATATTTTCCTTCTTTTTCTAAAATAGTTTTATTGAGAAACAAATAGTAATGAGTCATGTTTTCATTAAGAAAGTGTTGTAAAGTTTAAGATGGGCTAGGATTTTATGTTCTAGAATTATGAACAAGGATGCCCGTGGAAGTGGGAAAAATCATGCTGCAGTGCTTTATGGTGAATTTGTGTTCATGTGGAAGAAGTTCTGGAATATGTCTGTCTTTGCTATTTACTTATCACCTATAAGGGTGCTGCATAACCACTCACTGACAGTGTTATTTTAACTTGAAATAGGATGAGGGATAGAAAAAAAACCCTCATGAATGTAAAGGGGAATTCTCCTGGCTGTATGTAATTGCAGCAATTTGAAATACTTTCACAGGTTTGTTGGAGAAGGTAATTTTTTTCTTTGTTTGCTCTTTTTATTTTATTCTTAAGGCAGTATTAGTTCACCTCCCACTGCCCATATACTTCTTATTACTCCCTTCCTCCAAAGAAAAACTTTGCAGTAAGAATGAAAGATGCCTGGAGCTTCTTTTTAATGAATGGTTGATTTGACCTGTTAGTAATGTAGAGGATAGAAAGTCAGAGCCATTTGATAGTATTTTCATCCTGGAAGGGCCAGCTGCCTTATTACGAGGAAGAGAAAGTATTCATTTTTTGTCCCAGGTTTGTTGTGAGTGTTGTTGGTGGTGATGATGACCCGTAACAGGGTGCTTAGCACTAGTGATATTTTGGGCTGGATAATTCATTTTTTTGAAGTATACTTTGTATATTATTGTATTGTATTAGAAATTTAGCAGCATTCCTGACCTCCACAGTAGATACTAGTAGCACCCCCAGGTGTGAGAACCAAGAATGTCTCAATACTTCCAAATAAGGAATGGGATCACCTTGGCTGAGAATTATTTTCTTAGACAGAAAGAAAGGGATAACTGGTAAACATGGACAGCTTTGGACTGGAGACCTCACTTACACTTTGTATATTAAAGCACCTCCCAAATGTCATTGATCAGGGCTTAGATGTAGAAATTTCTGTATAGTCCATAAGTATCATTTTAGCCTTTAGCTTCCTAACACTCTACATACAGATATGCTTTTATCCCTTATATTCTAAGTGATTTTTTTAGTAAAATCTGGATATTTCTAAGGTTGCTTTAAGCTTTCAAATTTTGTGATTTTTATTTACAATAGACTTTTTACAGAATTAGAAAGTTATAGATGAAAATTTATTTGCACTCATCTAAACCATTTATTTTAGTTTCTTTTGCTGTGATTCTATGACTGAATCGCCAAAAAAATGATTGCTTTTTACCAGTGGACATTATATAATCATGCCGGGGATTTAACAGAACAGATATTTATAACAGTGTTTTTCAAAGACCTATTGGATGCAGGTGATAAACTACCTTAGCTCCCAATATTTGTTGTTTGGAATAAGACTTTTAAATGTTGATATTTACAGTATGTTAATATTCCCTTGTCTAGGCTGGTACTCTTACTGTCAGTCTTATCTTCTCATACCTTGATTAGGAAAACTTTTACTTCCCAGAATTCCTTGATTGATACTGGGATTAAATTGGAAAGCCTTCTATTCCAGCTGCTTTTTAGGCATAAATTACAGTTTCTGTTTTGTTTTTTTATCTGAGTAAGAGGTGAGTAACAGGAAATTTAATACCTTTTATGGGTTAATGTGCTTCCATGTGATGTGCCCAACCAGAAATAACAAGATATACACCAAATGTAGAGGTACTAGCTAATATAATTATGCTGGAGATAATTTTCACTATTTGAAGGCTGAATTACATTGAGCTCATTTCTTCAGGTATAACAGGATTTAGTATAGTTGCTTAAATTTGAAATGAGAGCTTAGGTGAAGTACCCATCTTTGTGCTCTTACTGGAAGGGATAGATGGTGTATACTTTTGTATTTTGGAGCTTGGTAAACTGAAGTCTGCAACATTCAGATTCATGCCGAGACTTTAGCTGGATGAAGAGATGTATTCCTGTGGAAGGTAACAGCTTGCTATGTTTTCTGTGGGCTCTTGCCTGGAAACTAAATCTGAAAGTATCCTGTTCACAGTGCTGTTTTTATGTCTTATTGGAAATAGCAGGTCTCTTAGCTTGAGCTAAAAGGTAATTTTGCATGTATTAAATATTCATCAGAGGGCTTGAACTGTGCTTACTTTGCCAAACAAATAGATCCCGAAATGAATCAAACAAATTGTAATGTGAACAAATTGAGGATTTGTCTTGTATATTTAAACTTGTATTTTAGCCTCCATATCTTCACAGTGTATACAGAAAAAAACTGTTTGTAAATGACAGTAAAAAGAGCAATGTTTTATAGTGCAGTTGTGATTTTGGACCTGGTCTGTGGTCTATCTTTACTTTCCCTCCCAGCTAAGTAATATTGAAAAGACCATAGTTCAGGTGTTTGTTTCATACTGGAAAATTTTTATACAGAACAATTTTTAATGAAGTATAGCACATGGCATCATTATCATTTCTAAAACAGAACTCATTTTCAATTTTCCTATCAAAGAAAAATGACAAATAGATAATGCAAGAAAAACCAGATGGACTAACGTATTAGGAGCTTAGTATGCACATTTGTGTCACATATTAGCATTCATTAAGTCAAAAGGGAAAAGAATGAGTTTTGCATGCATGCATTAAACCAATAAGGCTGGCAGTGTTCCAAGTTAGCTCTTGTGGATTAATTGTTTTATAACTGTTTTAATTAAAATTGTTCAGTATATGATTAACCTAAAAGTTTTAATTTCCACAAAACTGTTGAACAAATGAGACATTAATATTTTACATTAACTGTGGTGATATTGCTATGGTTTTCAGAGTGCCTGCTTGTTCAAGTAAAACGTGGCAAGTGGTAGGTGGAAAGCTATTTTGCTAATGCTGCTACTAAAAAACAAAAAACAAAAAGGAAACCTATAAATCAGGAGAGTCCATAGATGAACATTTATGTATTTATCCACCACCTGTCAGACCATCAAGTTCTTCTACGGAAAATTGTCACACTAACGGTATAACAAAAGAAGACTCAGTTTATTATGTAGGTTTCTCCCATTTGACTTCTTCATAATAGTGTTAGTGTTCTACTGTGTGAAATCCATAGATAAGGGACTGGCCTGTGAGGACTATGAAATTATTGATGTTAAATTCTCTGCTTTTATTATAAGAGGTAGAGAGACAAGCGTTAGTTCTGAAATCAAAGAGAAGGTAGAGAAGATTTGAATGGGCCCCTGCTTTTTTTTTTTGCTTGAGATTATTGAGACTGGCAGTAGGCTAAAAAACTGCATCTTGTTTATCAAATATTACACCTAGGCCTGGTAAAATTTCAGTGTGTTCGTATGGCTTCTTGCATACACAGATTTGCATTTTTTTTTGTTCATTGCCTGCCCCACTTTTCCACTTATGCCCTGCCCCCCTCCTAGGGTTCTTTAGTTATTAAAAGATTAGGATGTCTTTCCTCTCCCCGCCTCAAAGCCTTGTGCTCTCTACTTTACTTTGTGGATTTGGGTCATGGTGCTGTAAAGATTGAAGATAAATGGTGGTTTTTGAACCTTGTAGAAGGATATTTTGAAAGATAAGATTCATGCTGCTCGGAAAGGATTATGATAAAATGGAGGCTGTCCTAACTGTCCAAATAGTGATAAATTCTTTAGGGCACTAGGCTGAGCTCACTTGTTAGGTTGCGTGACACTTGATAGAGGCTTTTCCTTGCAGGTTTAATATCTCTGGGAATCCAGGACGCAACATCTGAACAACAGAAATATATCTGCTTTGTGCTTATGCTGTCAGCATCATATGACACTGTGATCTGTTCAGTTTTCCAGCTACAGTCTTTTTTTTTTTTTTTTTTTTTTTTTTGTACCAGGAATTGAACTCAGTGCCTTGCACTTGCCAGGCAGACACTGTGCCACTGGGCTATCTCCCTGCCCCTCCAGCTCTGGTCTTGATTTGGTTTCTTTGTTACCTTATCCAGTTATTTTTCCTAGTACCATAAGGTTTTCCTTCTTTTCTGTTTTATATAATAATTTTCCTTCCTAAGTTTCATTTAACTTTTTAACCACCAGATTATAAATAAATTATTCACATATTCAGTATTTTTGAAGTAGTAATCAGAGTACAGTAATAAATCTTGTGGTTGTACAAGTTGCCAGAAAACTGCTTTACACAGGTGATTTTTGAGATAAATGGTTTATCAGGCATGTTAGCTATTCATTTCTTTAGGCTTTCTTAAGTTCTATCATTGCAAAAAATTATATCATTAGAAATGTGCATACCTGGACCATATTATTTTAGTTCTTAAGAGAATTCCTGATGTGGAATTAAGAGTGCCTTGCCTTGGTAAATGCAGGATAAGAGCACTTAGTTTAAGAATTCAGTATTCTCAACATAAACAGTATTTCTGTTTTTTGGTAAAATTTTAAAAGGAATCTGATATCTTACTGTTTCATATATATGTGTATGTATTTATATACATTCATTCTATATAGTCACATACAAGGAGCTTCTCTAACAATTTAATACTAGAAATAATTTTCTTTTGATCAGTGTATGTGTATATATATATTCTTTTATGTATATTATATATATCAATATATATATTGTATATATATATATTTATATATATATTCTTTTGTTAAATGTTTGAGTCAATGAGTATTGTTATTATGTAACTAACAACTGTTGTACTGCCCCAGAAATTCTGTGATATTGACCATAAGTACTTGCTGATTAAAATTTCACTTTTGCTTGATGAGGTCTAGTTTTCATATACTTTTTAACAATTTTCTACATTGATCAATAACTGACTTCTAAGATGAATACATTGGCCTGGAAGTCATATGTAGGTAGTGGGTACCCTGTGATAAAGAGAAATAAGAGAAGCCATGATGCAGTTCTAGTGCCATAGACCTGACAGTCTTGGTGTTAATATGGTACATTGTCCGGCAAGAAAAACATGTGCCAAAATCGGGCAGTAGCAAAATAGTTGGGGACTTACTGTTTTTATTCTACATTTTGATACCTTTTTGAATGGGCTCTCTATTATCCTACTTTCCGTTATCATTCCAGTAGTACTGTTTACTGTTAGGACAAACTTCCCAGCTGTGAGGTTGGCTATTTTCCTGACTATCTTTCTGTAGCCTTGTATCCACTTGGTCATCAGTGAAAATTATGTGTACTGCTCTTTATCAGTTCAATGGCTGTACTTTTCTAATTTAGTTTTCTAATGCAAACATACCTCCAAATCTTATAATTCATTTGCTGTTCAATATATATTTTTTTGGTCTGAGGCTTATTTTCTGTTGTTGCTATAAATCAACAGATGTACCCATCCAGGGATTTACCTAATAGTTGTCATACAGAGGATAGGGGAGTAGTTGTTTTAGATTCTCACTTTTGTTAGATTGGTTCAGGTTTGGTGATTATAATTTTGTTTATTTTGCTGCAGTAGTTTTTGTGGCTCTCTTTTACCTGATTTTAAAAATCTTTATTTTTTGTTTTTTATGATTCTGAGGATTAAACCCAGATTCATCACATTAAGCTATATCCCTAGCTCTTTTTGAGACAGGGTTTTGCTGAGTTGTTCAACTTGAGCATAAACTTGGGATTCTCCTCTTCAAGCCCCTTGAAGTGCTGGGATTCAAGGCATGTGCCACGTGTTTGGTTTTCATGACTTGATTTTGGTTCATGTTTGCAGTATGGCTAGTATTTGCCGATGTTAAATTTCAGATCATGAAGATATCATTGTGACTGTAGCTTTAATAATTCCTAATAATCATCAAAAAATAGTATTTTCTGGAAG
>NDGN011238783.1:0-10953 GCA_002564285.1 Tympanoctomys barrerae | reverse complement strand
TTTCTTTCTTTCTTTCTTTCTTTCTTTCTTTCTTTCTTTCTTTCTTTCTCTTTCTTTTTATTTGAGACAAGGTCTCTCTAAGCCCATAAGTTGCCTAAGCTGGTCTACAACTCATGACGCTTCTACCTCAGCCTCCCAGACTCCCAGATTGCTGGGGTTATAGGCAGGCATCTCCACAAGTAGCAAGGATATTCTTTTGTAACTCCCGGTTCCGAGAGAAACCGTACTAGATGAAAACCAAATAATAGACGAAATGCTTAAGTTGCTCTACAGATACATACTTTAAAAAAAAATGGCTTTATTCTGAATATCACCATTTTGTCAGCACTTCACAGAAAAATGAATCAAAGCAATGATTATCGAGTACATGAATAGCACAGAAAGGGAGCAACATTGATGGAGCGGGCACCTTGTGCTTGTGGAAATATATGGTACTGTTAATCTGTTAATAAAACAGCGCCACCAGCTCTGGAGCTAATGCAATTTTGAGGTTTCAGAAATATCCTAAATGAACGATTAATGGGTGGATTTTTAAATGAATATTTATAATGTAATTCAAAATAAATCAAAATAAAATAGTACTACAAGGAGCAAGTATTGTATAAAAATAATGAAGCAAACTAAATATTGTCAATATACTTAATAAAGGGATGAAAATTAGAATAATTACTGGGAGAAAATTTTAGACATACATAAGAGTTTTTATACTACTGATAAAGTCTGAAAAGTAACTAAACTGCACTCTTTATAGTGATAAAGAGTTCTATATTTGTAAGGTGATTTATATATTTTTCTCAGTTTACATTATAATAACTGAATTTATCTAAAATGCGTAAGTTTAGGTATCTAGAAATCTTGGAGTTATCTCAGTACAGCTAGTTATTTTGAAGCTTTTGGGACACTGATAAGAATTCAAAAATAAAATATTGAAGAAACTTATTGACTAAATCTACTGTGTTTCTCATTTGAATTCCAATTCAAATAAATCAGTTCATTAATTAAAAACCTTAAGAACATAATCTTTAGGATATTTAGTTAAAAACCTTAAGTATTTTAAGCAACTAATGGATATTTAATTTGCCTAATAAATATTTAATTTTCACATATATGAGAAGCATAATTACTATGATATATAATAAGTGCATTCTTATATTTTATAGACTCTAGTTTACATATTTTCAAATGACATTATTGATGTATATAATTGGTTTCAGAATAAATTACTGAGTAAGAAGAGAGGTGAAGTAAAATCCAAATGATTATGAAGGAACTAGACTGGCTGCAAATTAAAAAATGTTGTGATTTCAGTACATTAAGAATTATACTTTTGGAGAACAGTGGTATGTACCTAAGGAGAATGAATTGAGAAGGTGCTTGAAGTCAGGATTTTGAGACTAACCTGGGAAATATAGAGAACCTTCTCAAAAAAGTACATAATTATACAGTAGGATTATACTTCTTCTGAAGAGACAAAAAATCCATTAAAAATACAGAATTTCAAAACAAGATTATAGGAAATTAACAATGATATTATATTTTATATGGCTTTCAAAGTAGTTGTTCAGAATACCAGTTGTAGGCATACAAAATTGATCAAACAATATAAGCTCTAGCTATTCTTTTCAATGAAATAATAGAAATAATTAGTACAATATTTTAACTAATATATATATATACATATATATATATATTAAACCCCCTTCTTTCTTCTCTCATTTCTATCTCCCAGTTTTTCATTCCTTTTGGGCAGTTTCTGGGAAACTAAATATTTCGAATAAATGTCTTTAAAAATGTATAAAGGTCACAAATATTAAAAAATACAATAGGGAAAGAAATATTAACTAAAATTCATTAAAAATTACTAAACATGAATATTATAAAAGTATTTGAAAAAAATTATTTCTTTAAAGGATCCATTTAGAAGATAAACATTTTTTAAATGTACCTATAGTTAGTAGGCTAGAAAGGTTGGGAGAAATAACATTTTTGGGCTATCTAAAATATTTCTAACTTCTAATCATAAGATCCTTAATTGTGAGAAAGCAATTTTTCAGTAACAACTATCTAGCTGATGAATAAATTCTGGAGGGGTCTGTCAATGATTGACTAGTGGGCCAGCCACTGAGAGAGTAAGAACTGCTCTGGATGTGAGTGAAACCAGCCAATAGGCTTGTGGGCTGGACAACATAAAAAGGGAAAGAAGAAGAAAGCCTTCCATTTTTAGAGGTGCTCCTAGACTTGAATCTTTGCGCGGCTGGTGCCCAGTGGTCTCTAGGTTCTTCAGTTTTACCACACAGATCCCTCCCAGTTCCAACACACACTGTGTCCCCTTCCAAGAGACTCCTTCCAGCAGCTCTATAGTGAACTCCCAGACCTACACTCTTCACCCCCGACCCTCTGGCTTTCCATAGCATTGGCCACCATTTTATATTCTTCATCTCTGATCCTGCAGACAGCCACTGGACTCTTCCACTTCCAATTCTGTAAACTTATCTACTAAATCTCTTTTATTACATGCATGAATTTTAGATAATATCAGGTTTATAGAACCCTAATACAAATATAGAAGACTTTGAACACTTAGAATATATTACAACTTAATATATTACAGACTACAGTAACTTAAACAGGTCTTTTAACTTATATTAACTCTTTCTTCCTATATATCCTTCTGTATGTCATTATACATTAATTGAGATGTGCCAGAATAAAATTTTTATGAAGTTTCTGATTTAAGGTGACCTAAAGCACAATGGTTCCACTGGTCAGACATTGAAATAAAGTAGACAGATTCCAGTAACCTTTCAATGACAGCTTCATGGAAGAATATAAAGGCAGCAGTGGGTTATTTTCCTACATAAAATCTCTCTCATTTAATTTGGATTCATAAGAAATGAGCAGCAAAATTTCAATAAAACGTTAATGTCAAACTATTTGGAGCAACATATTTTACCTGTGTTTTATAGCTTTTTATTGCATTTTATCACCAAAGTTCCTGAGTTTCCCTTCAACTTTCTGCAAAGCAACCTATTTTTTATGTTATGATTAATGTGTTTAAGAACATTCTATTAAATTGTTTAACAAATGAAACAGCCTCGATCCTTGCCCTAAAAGACGGGATCTCCACAAGGCAGCTATGTGACATTTAACAACTGCACTTTCTAGTTGTCAAGTTTCTATTTGCAATATGTTCCACAGTTTGGAATTTCTGGTCAGTGCAAATATCACTTAAAAGTTGAATAAAATAAAACATATTTATAAATGAAACTTTTTGCTTTTATGTTTTGAATAATTTTGTGAATAATAATAGAAAATCCCACGTTATAATTGTGAGCACACATATTTATTAAGTGCATATATATATATATATATATATATATATGAATGTGTAGATAGATATTGTGGATGGATATGCATATATAATTTTTTCTAGTCAGTTAAATCTGGATTCAATGTATATTCTTTTTCCTAATTTCTTCAAAATGTGTTGATTTTCTGTTTTCTAAAAATATGGAAAGTAAGCATGTGTATTTATTACATAGAAAGGTCCCCTTTAAAGAGTGGTGAAAGTGTTCTATTTTATACTTTTTTTTTTGGCAGAACCAGGGAATGAACTCAGGTCCTTGAGCCTGCCAGGCAAGCGCTTATTCTACTGAGCTATCTCCCTAGCCCCTATTTTATGCTTTTAAGCAATAGTTAGCATCACACTGCTATTAAATGAGACTATACATATGCTACACTAAAACTCTTATAAATTAAATCATTACTCATGAACAGTTCAATTGTGACTAGTGAATCCCATGGTAGTTCCTCTGTCTTGTCCTTTGAATAACTACTAGGAAGAGAATAATACACAATGTATTAATTTTTATAATTCTCCTGCTAACCTGTTTTGAAACTCTGTTTTATGGTTGATTTTATTTTTTTCTCTTTAAAATAAAAGAGAAAAACAAAGTAAGGATAAAAAGAACATGTTCTCTTGGTACAGCTGTCTACTAGAAAGTCTCCAATCTATCCTTCATGGCAGAGTAGTACTCATCGGAACACCACATCATCTTTATGCACTCCTTTCTCGATGGGCATGTGATCTGTTTCCCGGACTTGGCTACATAAACTGTGCTGCTGTAAACATGTTTGTGCACATGTCATTGAGGCATGATGTTTTTATTTCTTTTAGGAGGATGCCATGAATAAGAATGGCTGGGTCAATTCGAGCTTCTAGCTTCACTTGTTTGAGGAAACTCCACAGGGATTTCCACAGGGGTTGCACCAGTCTGCACTCCACCAACGACAGAGATGCGTTCCTTTTTTTTTCTAACAGCCTCTCCAGCATTTGTTATTGGTTGATTTCTTGATAGCATTCGTTCTTTCTGCAACTACATGGAATCGTAGCACTGTTTCAATCTTCATCTCTCGAATGACCAGTTATGTGGAACACTTTTTCACATATTTCCTGTTATTATTTACTCATCTGAACAGTGTCAATTAATTTTAGATGCCAGTTTTTGGATTAGGTCTTTAAATTGTGGGTGTTGTGATTCTTCTTCATTGAATTCTTTATATGTTTTAGATATTAGTCCTTCAGCACACATTTTCAATATTGCATTTTTCCCTCTGGTATGAGAAACAGGAGAGTCAATAAGAAACAAAATGTGTAATAGATATCATGAAATAGGCAGAAAATGTCCAAATAGGAAGGGGAAATATGGAGGGAACAGGAGGAAAGGAAGGAAGAGAAATAAGAGTATAAAAGTAAAAACTGGGGATAAAGCTTTTGTAAAGAAGGAGAAAAAGATGGACTGAAGGGAGGGGAATAGAAAAAAAGATAGATCAATATATATCATATATAGGTACAAAATCACTATCATGAATGTTATGTATATCTAAAGTGTACAGATCAAATTAACTTTAAAAAGTGTTTATGAACTGAGGTAACATTATATATTTATGTAAGCTTGAATAAAGATATGTGGATTTCCTTCAAACTGTTCAATACATTTAAATCCTAGGAAAGACATAACAAATGCATAATGTACACCATTATAAATATATTTTGTTTGATATAATACAAAAAGAAAATAGGATTAAAAAATAATATTCTATATGACTTAGATGACTTGAAATAAAGAGAACCTTAATTAGGAGAGAAAAGGAAATATAAATTAGCCTATTTAGATGCTGAAAATAAAATAAGACTAAGTATGGCCTTGAGATTTTCATATTTAATATTAAAAAACTAAAGACTTTGGTATCACATCTGCTATACAAGCCAAGCAGGTACTCTGATGTGGTTACTTGGAAAATGATTAAATTTGATATAAATTATCTTTGGTTTAAAAATTATATTTCCAAGCAACAAACTGTATAAGATTTTTCTTTGTAGATATAATGCCCATTTTTAAAGTATATAACTGGGGTTTATTCAAAAAGAATGATGCTTTTCACAAAATATGAAAGGAAATGATTTCGTCTGCGACTGGTAATTTTCACTACATCACATAGATTAAAACATTGCTATTCTGCTCTTAAATTGAATCTAAGTTTCCAGAAACAAATTCAACACCCATGTATTTTCATTTCTTATCTATGTTGTCAACCACACAGTGTTATATATTCTGGTTCCCTTTAAGTGGGAAGTACAGAACCAGTCTTTCAAATTTTAATCTTGAAATTTCACTTGTGGTTTTGCAGGTGGTTAAAGCAATTGTTAGGGTTGCTCCCAAGTGATGCCGATGGTACACTTGTGATTACTGCCTCAAAGCTCTTAATGCAACTTAAATGAAATCTTTATCTGTGTTCTTTCTAATTGCAATTTAGCATTATTGAATTAAAATTTAGAATCGCATCCTTAAATATGTTATGATCTTATTCATTTCTCTGTGTATGTAAGGACTGACTTCAATCTCTGCGTAAGGTTTATTATAAGAAAGGGAATGGACCCTTTATGGGATTGGCCAAAAGAAAGAATTATAGGAGAAAAAAAAAAAACAGGACAAAATACAATCAGGCTGATTTTTTTCAATCTTCAATATCTCTTTTCTAGGGCCAGCCAAATAGCTCAGCAGATTAAAGCACCTGCTTAGGCAGATTCAGGGTCCGGGAGTTCGTCCCCCGGGTCTGCCGAGAGGGTCCCACCCCTGGGGTGCGCTGAGACCGCGATTGAGACTGGGTGTGGTGGCCCAACCTGTAATCCCAGCATTCGGGAGGCTATAAATAGGAGGATCACTACAAGTCTGATCTGTGCAGTAAGACCCTGTATGTCCTGTACTGAAATACAAAAAAAAAAATTCTATATTTTCAAAAATCTATAAATGCATATAAAATAATTCAAAGCAATTTTTCATTGGTGAGAATTAATTTACAAAGTTTACATGTACTACTTCAGTTAAACTTTTGAAAAACTAACAGATACATATGTTGTTACCTTATTTTAAGATTTTATTTCAGGAAGGGTCACATATGAAACCTTGGTTATGGATTCCAGTTTATTCTGGTGGCAAAATCAATTTCAAGTTTCAGGCATCTCAACCTAAAGTCCACGGAGGAAGAAATGTAGGGCAGTAGAAAAAGCACATTTCCACTATTAAATTGCTCCCAGTACCGCGGCCAGCGTTCTCTGGATCTATAATTTCTCGGAGACTATGGAGGGAAAGAAAAAGTACTTGGGTACTTTGCAGCTTTAATAAAACAATGGATGAGTTTTAGTTACTGTAATGCCTTTAATATTCTAAGCACAAGTATGTATCCCATTTACCCTTCATTATAGGACAGCTTTATGCTCTGAAAAACAAGGTGAGTCTATCCAGCACAACAAGGCCGAGGAGAGGTCAAGAAAGAATGAGGGCATAAAGGTTTAGCACCTGAGCAATGCCCAAGAATGCTACTCCAAGTCAACTAATTTACACATTTGTCAAAACAACAGCAAAAGGTCAGCCTAAAACCACATTTTCTCCTGAAAAATAGAAAGCTGGTTGAGTTCTGGGACAGAATTCTAACTTGAGGCCATTTCCCTTCAACCTGTTTATACTACATCTCGCCACCTATGAGGCAGGATTTACAGGTAATCTGTGAAGGGGGGTTGCGCTGCACACATTTGCAGGTGGGGAGTAAAAGACTCAGTCATACTTTGCATTCTTCGTGGTTTTGAAGCATTCAGTACCCTTTTACATTTCCCTAATTTAACCCCATGTTATTTAGAAAGCGTAACACCCAGTAGTTTTTCCATACTCTATTCCTCCTTCTGTGGATTTCTACGTCAATTCATGGCATGGTGGTTTCGTATGGGCAAGCCGAGGACTCAGACACTGCACCCCAAGGACCCCACCGGTCAGCAACTGCTTCCTGCAGTACAGACACATCATCTCCCTTTATTTTGCATGCTCCTCTCTTCTTTACATGTATAATCAACACAAAATACAGCTCTTTTCCAGGCGAGGCATGAAAAGCACGGGTTTGTTTTGTTTTTGTTTTTTTTATAGTAGTCTTCACCCTCTACTAAGTTGTAAATGAGCTAGGTCTTCTGCCTAATGGTAAAAGTGGAGTTTGAGGAGAGGACTACTAGAGGAAGGGAAACGTAATTTGGCCTTAACTGCTCCACTGCATGCTAAGAGGAATGATTTATCTCTGAGGATACTTTTTTGCTAATAAATGACTGGAATTTGTGGCACCTGGCCATTTGCAAACTGTATGTGGAGAACTTTTAGTCATCCTCTGAGGACATTAATGTCTTTGGAATCCATTTCTTATTTTATGTCCCTGAATACTTTAGGGTCTATGTGGCATCTACACCTCCATGGGAGTTAATGTGGTACAATCAGTCACTTCCTTTTCTACTACTGTGCTTTGAGAAATAACTTGCAAAGGTCACCATATTTGTCTTCAATCTCAGAGATGTCTAGTCTTGTCTGACTATCATCTAATGGTAGTGAATATAATAGTATCCACATGCCATGCAGAATGGTTCACTGGCGATATAGTGTAGGAACGTAGTTTTAAATTTATTCCTCATGGTAAAGATATTATATTTTGCAGTTTAGAAAAATAGCATGTAGAAGGTTTTCTGTCTCAGAGATGCCTCGTGTCATCCCAAGCCACAGGCATCCTGTCCTATTAATGACCCCAACATGTGTCCTATGTGCTTTAATAGTGAGCAGGACACTCTAGAACTCAACAGTGTGCCTCCCTTGCTCCATATAGAACATAATTTTCAATCTTGTAAGAAACTCCCTGAAATATTTTATACAGCAATTAAATCTCCTGATAAAATACAATGAAATAATTTGTTGAAACTCTGATAAGTCTCTGTAATCATGTTGGTCCTTTTACACACAAAGACTAATCCTACAATTTTCACACAGATACATAAATTTATCCTTAGAAGTTATCAGGTAATAAAGTTACGTAAGGGACATCTAGTTAATTTGAAATGACTGAGGTTCCTGATAATCTGCAATATATTTTTCACAGTTTCTCCTCTCAGAAAATTTGAAACCATTGTCCTTCGGCAGCATATTGGAACTTATCATGTGCAGATCTCGTAGCAGTGCTGGTGAAGCAAGGGCACGTGTACACAGGGGGCTGTTTGTTATCACTCGGTCTCTAGAGACTTGCTATGACTTGGACTCATTTCTATCTTATTTTATTTTTTATAAAGAGTATACAAAATAGTGAAAAGAAAAGCAACATTAGGAAGAATACAGAATTTCACTAAAGAAAATAGGAATTCAGCAATGGTTATCATATTGTGTAATGCTTTCTTCATATTGTTAGCTTAACAGATATAAGCAAGCAAAATTAGTAAAAAAAAAAAAGCAATATTAAAAGAAATTAAAAAGGGAAAGAAAAATTTCAGCATTAACTGCTCCTCTCAGTCAACCTACAGAAATCAACAATATAATCATCCAAGCTATCTTGCATATATACATAAATAAATCTTTTTTCCCTTCCTTCTTTTCTCCTTTCATCATTTTCTCAATTTCTCCTTCCCTTTGAACTGATTCTTTTCCTTGCACAGTATCTATTGTATCTATCAGATTTTATTTAAGCTCTCAGGTTTTCACACTAGCAAGCAATAGGATGCACATTTGATTTATTTCACTTGCCATTAAGGTCTCTAGTTGCATCCATTTACCTATAAAATCCTCAAGTTTATCTTTTTTATAGCTGAATAATACTCCATTTTGTAAAAATGCAATATTTTTTTAAAAATCTGTTCCTCATTTGATGAGTATTTGGGTTGCTTCCAGGATTTAGCTATGACAAATTGCAGTGATATAAACATGGGTGAAGAGGTAGCATCTGTGGTATGATGTTTTCAGTTTGTTTGGAAAAATATCCAGGAGGCGAACAGCTGGGTTGAATGGAACTCCTAATTCTAGCTAGTAACAGTCAGCACTCCCACCAACAGTGGAGAAAGCCTCCTTTTTCCTGCCGGCCCCTCCAGCATTTGTGATTGGTAAACTTCCTGATTAAACTTCCTGATTGGTAAACTTCCATTCCTTCTGAGGTGAAATGAAATCTCAATGTTATTTTAATTTGCCTTTCTCCATTGACCAATAATAGTGAACCTTTTTTCATATATTTACTTGGAATTCTTATTTATTCATCTTTGAAATACATTTTCATCACAGATACCTATTTTTGGATTATTTGAGTTTTTGATGCCTAATTTTTAAAAATCCATTATATATTCTAGATAGAAGTTGTTTGACTGAGGGACACTTGGGATTAACTTTTTCCTAATTAATGGGTTTCCGTTTTACTCTGTTGGTGACTTCTTTTGACGTGCAGAAACTTTTCAAAAAGGTGAGATCCAATTTTTTTTTCTTTTTTGTATTTAATACAGAGTCTGGAGGGTCTCCCTACATAGATTAGACTTGCAGTGATCCGCCTGTTTTCAGCCTCCCAAGAGCTGGTATTATAGGTACATGCCATCATGTCCAGTCTCAAATGCTGTTTCAGGGCTCCCAGGGGGCAGGGCCAACATGAGATCCCAATTGATGATTCTTTGAAGAATTTTCTGTGTAATTTAGTTTTTATTCTTAAACTCTCTACCTATCCCTACGTCTTTAAGGATTCTACCTACATTCTCCTCCAAAAAATGTAGTGTTTCAGCTTTAATATTTATTTATTTGTTTATTCATTTAGTGTGTATGTTTGTGTTTGTGGCCAGCTTAGCCAACACTGAGGGTGGCACTGGTATGGCATGTGGAGCTGGAGATCTTACAATGGTAAATCCCTGTACTTGCCTAAACTTTCCTAAGCAGATGCTTTAGACTGCTGAGCTTTCTCTTCGACCCTATTTTAATATTTAAGTCTTTTATTGTTTTGAGTATAATTTTGTGAATGGAGATAGACATGGGTATAATTTTAGCCTTTGGCATGTGCAAAGCCAGTTCTACAAGCACCATTTATTACAAAGACTATCTTTCTTCCAGTGATAAAGTTTGGCCCCTTTGTCAGAGATGAGGTGGTTAAGTGTGGTTGGAGTTCTGTCTGCATCTACTAATCTGCTCCATTCATCCTCAGCTCTGGCTTATTTTTATTTATTTATTTATTTATTTATTTATTTATTTATTTATTTTGCTGGTATCATTCTGATTTTATCGTAGTAGCTTTGCATTATATATTCAGGTCAGGGATTGTGATCCTCCCTGCCTCCTTTATTACCCAACATTGCTTTTGGTAATCTAGGTCTCTTCAAATTCTAGATGATTTTGAAGAATGTTTTCTCCAGATCTGTAAGGTATACTAATAGTATTTATTGGGAACTGTATTCAATCTGTGTAATGATTCTGGAAGTGTGGTATTTTCACAGTGTTGGTTCTTCCTGTTCACAAGTAAGGAATATTCATTTTCCTTTTCTTTTCTTTTCTTTTCTTTTTTCTTTTCTTCTTTCTTTCTTTCTTTCTTTCTTTCTTTCTCTCTCTCTCTCTCTCTCTCTTTCTTTCTTTC
>NDGN011238775.1:0-10811 GCA_002564285.1 Tympanoctomys barrerae | reverse complement strand
GCAGAGAGTGAGTTCTCCCTTACTTCACTTTTGTGCCTCTTCAGGCCACCTCTTCAGGGAGGAGGGCACCCACTTTTCCCAGTCTGCCAGTTCAGACGCTAATCACATCCAGGACAATCTCATGGACGCACCTAGAATGATGTGCAGCCAACTATGTGGCCACCCTCTGGCCCAGGCCAAGGTACATGCAAAATCAAGCCTTGTACTTATATGGCAGCCCCTCGCATCAATTCCATCTGAGCAGTTTCTGTTTTCTTGATTGAATCCTGTTTGATGTGGGATGAAAGAAAGTTTGGTTTTGACCTTGGTATTCAGCTTTGGATGGCTGGGCGCCAAATGTTATTTCTAGATTCTGTGAATTGTGGGTCATCAGTGATCCTACAGATAGTTATCATATCTTATTTACATAACAATTACTAGTAATATAGAAATGTATGTTTTTTTGGGGTCTCTTATTAGTATCTGAATATGTATTTCCACATATAGGTAAGCATTCTGGAAGTATGGTATGTTAAAATTTCCTTATTAATATTTAATTTTTTTCAATTTGGAAACATGAATTATAACAATAATAAAATATTGAAATAATGAATTTTGATTGTGAAAGTTAATCATCTTGAAATACTTTCCATTGACAAGTTAAGAGAGGGGGAGTTAAGAGAGAGGGACAGTTGACATAAATATTGGGAGAATAAACTAGATAGTTCTAGGAAGAATTTTATTTCCTTTCTGAGCCAACCAAAGTTAATAATATCTAAATAATAATACAGAACAGAAGAATAGAAATTAGATTATATCAAAATTATCAGATTTGTAGAACATGTTCACAATATTAAACAAAATAAACTTGAGTAATGGCATTTAATTTTTAGTTACTTAATTCTGTATTGGAATTCTGTTTAGGTCATGAGGATTCAAGAAAAATTTGGGATTTTTTTTGATATCTTGAGAAGATGAACTGGAAATGAAATACAGCCTCTGCTACCTCAAAATAGGAGGGAAAATTCCGAAGTTCCGTACAATGTTCATGACGAATCTAATGCAAACATAATAAAGATATGGTGTAGAAAGAAATAAAGTGTCAGAGAAAGACGAGACAATCTCCAAACATCTTGCTTCTCCTCTGACCTAAGTGGGAGGCCAGTGTCACGGATTTGAGCTAAGAGACCCGGGTCCAGCTGGCCACAGACGGTCCTGAGGGACCAACTCTCTGCACTGAGACAATGAATGTTAAAAAAGTGACTTCTGAAACATAAATGATAAAATTATAATAGTAATGAATTTCTCAAATAGATGCAGGAATTATTCCTGTCCAGGGTCCTGATTCCCAGTCTCAGCTATGCCCGCTGGGACCACAGGGCAGTAGGGACCTTTAAGCCTGGAAGCATCGTGAAGGAGAGACACCTCCGACCTTTGCCAGATGTTGCTCTCTGGGGTGGAGTCTGCATCCCTCAGCCTGGGTTGCTTAGACGTAGCTGGAAGTGATGCCAGACCCCAGCTAGGTCCAAAACTTCTGAGGCTTGCACTTGTGACTTAAAAAGCAAAACAAAACTGTGAAGCCTTTATTTATGAGATGATTTTATTTGGTGCCTGCTGGTTGCCAAATATTGTATTACACATCTTTCCCCCATTATTTAATCTAACCATACCAACAACCTATGAGATTACCACTATCTGAATTCCCATTTTATAAATAAGAAATAAGAATTCATACAGACTAATTTATCCCTTGCTCCAAATTGTAGGCTCAGTCAGTGTAGAACCTGGACTTGAACTGTGGTTCTGGAGACTGAGATACACTTTCCCACGTTGCTCATGTGCCTTCTGGAGTGTTCCAGGCCATGCGACCCAGCTTCTGCATTTTGCTAATGGAGCAGTGGGGGGTGGAGCATAGGTTCAAGGTCCTCATCTAGAAAGTTCAGCAGCACTGCCGGCTTAATTTCCAGTCTTAGTGTGGAACACGCAGACTGAAGCCAAATGATATCAAAACCATGTTTGCGTTGTCCATTCTCCATCCCTGGAAGCATCACGCCTGGATCTATTGGGATAGATCCCACGGGCTTTCTGGAACCCTCCACGAGGGAAATAGACATAGAAAAACAATTCATTTGCTGCCAGTTGGAGAGGAAAATGCTGGTTGCTTTTTAATTTACCTTGTGAAATAGCTGCTGCCGGGCATGTGTGAGCTATGGCCACCAGATCACAGGGCTGGGAGCCAGGCACTTTGGCCCCATCCCTGCCCTGGATGACATGGGTGTTTGAGAACGCTGCCTGGATTTCTCCTGCTGAGACAACTTTGCAGAACTCTGAGCATCATCGAGCACACTCAGGAGCCGGCTCTCTGCTTCAAGGCATTTTAATTACTCAGTGAACTGGCAGCCGGAGAGCCAGGGCTGGGCTGAGAGGATAGCAGCGTTTGGCTGGGATGAAATGGCCCAGATGTTGCTTCTGCCTCCAGCCACTGTCTGCCCCACACATCCAGAATTCACTGGGAAGGCGCTGTCCAATGGAAACAGCGTGAGCTACACACGCAATTCCAAGTTTCCTAGTAGCTACATTTAAAAGATAAGGAAATCGGTAGATTTGATCTTAATAATATGCTTTATTTAGCATAATATTGCCATCCCCAAGTATCTGTGGGTGATAAGTTCCAATTCCTCCCTGGGTACCGGATCCAAAGATGCTTAATTCCCTTCTGTAAAATGACACAGGATTTGCATATAACCTATGCATATCCTCTCACATAATTTAAATGATCCTTAGATTGTTTATAATACTTAAAATCATTCAAATGCCACGTAAACAGTTGCTATGCTATATTCCCTAGGGGATCATGACATGGTTTTCTGCCTATTACATGGCTTTTGCTATCAGCCTTCTCTGTGGCTCTCTGCTGCCCACACTGTTGGAGAGAGACATGTATTGCTCTGGTCTGTGATCCTGCCTGCCTTCACCAATACTAAGAAAGAGCTTTTATGGTATTTCTTAAGCACATTTGTTTTGTATGTACTATGTCCGCCTCTGAAGTTTCCTGAGCTACATTAATTGTCTGTCCTCAGTACATCTTCTTGGGATACATGAATGCATCAGGCATTGTGTTTAATGCTTTCTTTAATTTCCTAATTTAATTACTAGTACAACTCCAAAAGGTAGGTATTTATCAGTACAAAGATAGTCTCAGAGAGATGAATAGAACCAGGTCTGTTAAAGAGTCCAAGGTCCTCTTCCAGCTAGCTGCCTTATGCTGAGCAGGGACACATCTTGGGTTCCCAGAGAACCCGGATTAACTGCTCCCAGTGGGGAGCCGGTTTCTGGTTTTCTCAGTTTCTCGCTCTTTCTCGTGTTGAAGACCAGACAGGCAGAAGCAGCAGAAGGGGCTGGGACGTCTAATGAGAGTCCTTCGCGGTCATCGGGATGCAGTGTCGGCCTGGTCTGGCCACGGCCTCTTTGGGAGCTGGGTCGGGCAGAACCACAGCATCAGCAGTCAGGCAGCAAACAGGAAGGTCTGCCATGGGCCGTTAACGGCCTCGCTGTGCCCCCCCCCCCTGCTTCCGGCTGATAACTGGCGCTCTGCCTCTCGGGCTTCCCGAGACACCACTGTTTATGCGATGCGTGATTCACACTCGTTTATTGCCAGACAGTGTGATGCTTTGCCTTGTTACCTTATTGAGAGCACAATAAAAATAAAGATGAGCTACTAATAAAATGTCAAAAGAAAATGTCAATTAGTATTACAAAAAAAAAAAAAAAGCCTGACATCGTACATTCTCTCAGTGAATTCCCTCTAATTAGTGAAATAAATATGCAGCCCTCCCACTCGGGTGTGGGTTTGTTTGCTTTTAAACACTGTAATTACATCCCCTGCTTTGGAAACTTCTGGGAACTGGAACCTCCACACATGGGCTTTGGCTAAGGGGACGCGAGACAGCCAGTTTCAGCTGGGCTGGAGCTCCTGCTTGTGTAAGTTACCAGGGCAAGCATTCCTGTTTTGCGTGCTCTTACTCAAGAATCTTTAGTGGCTCCCTAGAACTTGTGAGGTACCCACAAAATCAAGACTCGACGGGGTGGTTTAGAGAGAACTCTTAACTTCTGCAGCCTCTGCCTCACTTTTGATGAAAGGAGTCCCAGTCGGCTTTGCAGCCCCGAGGTGGCGCTTATTTCCAGGGTCGTTCACCATATCGTTCCATCTTGCTAGCTTATTCGCAGCTCTCTCTCCCTGCCAGAGAACACTGGACCTTCAGGTTGTCTCTACTTTGTCTTCAGTTTGTCTCCAGTGTGTCAGATTATACAAAGACACATGCATGTGTACGTTTATATATGCTAAATAAAGCAGAACATGTGCGTGACTAATAAGTTCCTATTGACATGTAGGTTGGGAAATATATCTTCAAAGACCTTTTAACCAAAGAATCTATGTGATTAAAAAAAAGTAGAGATGATTACTTCAAAGAGCAAGGATGATGAGGAGATAGGTTGGGGTCAGAGGATGAACCAGGGTCCTAATCTTCTGTCTTGTTAAGTACATCGTTTGCAAGTATTTGACCTTACTTGTCTGGAAATGGGTTAATCTAGTCCCGATGGGCTATTTTAAGGGGAGTTCTTCTGAAGGCTGAATACATCGCATATACCGCATCCATTACACAGCGCAAGTGGCAGATAGAACAGATCAGAAAGCCCCACAAAGCAGGAATTGTCCCCCCAGGAATGACTCAGGCGACAGCTTCTTAGAGGTCAGGCTGTGATCAAAGTCACACAGCCAGGATGGGTTGGTGTCCAGGTCTGAGTCTGAAGTCCATGACTGAAGCACCGTGTTGGATTACTACCGTCTGCAGTGTGATCTTCAGAGCCCACGCCTTACCCTGCGAATCAGCTTGACAATGTTCTGTGTATCTTGTTGCTGTCATAGGATAGGTTTGTTCATTTAAAATGCCATTGACCTTATCTAATAAAGGGAATCAGGATTCAAGAAATCTATTTAATTCATTATTAAAGATCATTTCCTGTTATTATCTTCCCTGTAGCAAAATTAGCAGTTAACTCTCCTGTTAGCATAACCCAGCCAGTATTACTAGGAAATTAGGAAAAAAAAAATCAGTTCGGTGATGTGTGAGCTGAGCCAAGGGAATTCCCCATCCTTGGTGAATATTAACATTATGCCTTAGAAGTTGAGGAAATGTTCTGTTAAGTGGAAAAAGAGTTGCAGAAATTTTACTTTCAAAAGTCAAGTAAAAAGTTACATTTTTTTCCCAAGTCAAATTAATTTTTGTCTTAGGGCAAGAAAAAGTAAATTAAAAATCACACGCTGCCGCCTTCTCCCAGGGCCCATTTCCTCCTGGGTTTCCATCCCTCTTGGCTGGCATTCTGGGTTTCTCTGGCCCAATTTGGGCCTTAGAGGAGGCTTAGCTTCTGGGGCTTTTGCTCCAGGGATCCCCCTGACTGCAGATTGGGGCAACCTGACTCCCCCCCACCCCCGTCTGTACTTCTGGACTCTTCCCTCTTCCTAGAAATGTGCATCCATTGCAGTGTGGAGTGGAGTCCACAGCTGGCTATCAGATTTCAGGAGCTGACCGCCCTCTCCAACATGTGTGAGCAGCAAGGGGTCCGGGGGAGAATGGACACACAGGAAGTGGGATGCTGGACAAGGGGATCCGACTGCGTTCCGAGGTAAATGGAGCACAACTGCGTCAAACATGGGCCATTCCTGGCTGTGTAGGGATGCAGGCTGGGAGCCACGGCGCCTGGGGTAGACAGATATAGATGGGGTGGGGTCTCACTTCAAGACAAATTGCAAAGCTGCTTTGGGCTCTGATTTCTTTGCCTGGAAGACAGAAAGCTGCTTTGCCGACCTCTGGGGCTGTGGAGGGCTCAGTGGGTGGGCACACTTCCTGATCCTTTGCCAGTACCGAGTTCCCAGAGCTCAGAAAGAACGGGAACCAGGGTGTGGGCAACCCCTGTACAGTTTCTTTTCTGTGCTGCAAAACCTACTAGGTTCACGGCACATTTATAGTAGGCTCATGGATGCGCGCACCCTAGTAATTCCAAGGAAAATCAGAAAATCACACAATGTCCACAGTCAGCAACCTCAGAAAGCTCTGTGGGGTGACTAATTTATCCCCATTTTCTAAGACGTTAGCACTGAAGTTTGTGCTCACAGAAACCTACCGTTCCCAGAGGGCAAACTGGGACAGTGGGCTGTCAGATAAGTCTTCCTTATTATAAAGATGGGAAGAAGAGCCAGAGAGGGGCCCAACAGAACCAGGAAACTGCAGGCTGTTCTAACATGAACCCAACTTTCAGGGAAAAAGCAGAACCAGCTCCGCTCCCAACTGAGCAGGCCCATAGGTCGGGTCTGTGCATCCAAAGAGATGAAGTTTCTTTGTGCTCACTTTGCCTGGTGTATCTGACTTACAGTTGTTCTCTGTTAACTCCATTATCTTTAATTTGCAAGGATGCAGCCAACAGGAAACCTCTGGACACCTTCTCTTTAATGAAACACAATTTGATTACAAATCATCAGAGTCCCCTGGCAGACAGCCTTTGCTGGAGGACTGCAGCCCGCTGTGTGGCCACTTTAGCATGATTTCTGCCCTCTGGCAGAGTTTGGTGGAGGTTGCTGAAGTCCCTCACCCGAGGAGGGGCCCAGGTAGCCTGTGTATTAATGTTTACAGTGGAAACCACCTTCCTTCCCCTTGAGACTGAGGGGTATTCTTTGTAGGTTCCTGGACACAGTGTGCCAGAAGGGCCTGCCATGTTCACCCCAACATTTTGATCCCACATGTAAGATTTATTTTTTGTTACAACTGGCAATAGGTGTCATCGTGGTCAATGTCTGTGGAGCTGGGGTCATTCTGTCAGTTGAAGGTCAAATGTAAGAGCCAGGGAGCTTAATCGTAAGAACATCTGTGTTTATCCAGACAACTGAGCACTGAGCCCAGGGACTGTGAAAGGTGACTCAGGGGTGTTAGCCCTCCTCCTGAATCTTTTTCAGGCAGAAGGGCAAAACTGGGCCACAGTCCTTAATGCAGCTGTTTAATAAACTTGGTGAGACTGGTCACATCACATCTGGATAATGTACTTACTGGACATCCTTTGGAATCTTTTAATCTTGCCATGTGTACCAATCAAACTTCTGTAATTTATTTTTATAACTTCGACAGACTCTAGACAGCTGAGAACTAAGGACCCCAGCTCTGGTTTCTCCTGCCAGCTTCTCAGATCCTGTATTTAGCTCTAGTCTTGATCCTTCACTGACCCTGTAGATCCCCACGCCGACTAGAAGTCAATCACTGCAGGACATCATATTGGAAGTGGCAGATTTCTTCACACCAAGGTCTCAGAGTCCCACTGATGGATTCATGACCTCCGTGGTGGCTGATATCAGCTTCCTCCTCCTGAGTGAGTTGCTCTGAACCTAGATACCTTAATGAGGAAATGAGGTTCACATGGAGAGCCTAGTGATCCATGGATGGGAAGTCACTGTGAAAGGGCTAGGAATTTGCGAAGGGCAGGTAGGTAAGGAGGAGAGTGGGGCTGGGACTTAGCACGGGCCTGATCTTTACCAGTTGCTGGTCTTAGGGAAGCGATGTGGCCTCTCTGGGCCCCACTTTCTCTAATTGTAATGGGGCTTGATAATATTGTGTTAAGGATGAAAGACAGTAGGGTAAGCAGTGCGCAGCACTGGAATTCCAGCCTGTGTTTGGGATTGGGCCGTGCCCTGGTCCGTGCCCCACAGACAGGCGCTCTTAGCCTGTGTACCTGCTGTCGTCTGGCTGCAAACCTCTAGGTGTTCAGTTGCACAAACAAAGCCCAGAAGAGGTAGGAGGCAATTACTTGAAAACAGCATCAAAACCAAGCTTTGTTGTCTGGCCTCGATGCTGTGATTTTTCACCAGGGCTTTGCAGCTCCAAGAATCTCTCTGCCCTCCTCTCTCTTTCCCTACTCCACCTGTCCATCCTGGCCTGACTGCTTGGGGAAGTCACATGGGGATTTCATACTTACCAGGGTTGGACGTCAGCCCTGGCCTGGTAGGCAGAGATCCCGAGCATCAGCGGCAGTGGCATCACACCCAGCTGGCACCCTTTCCTCGGGCACTTCATGCTGAACGTTTAGAGATGCTGAGCTTGTAGGGAGGAGAAGGGAAGAGATACCTGGGTAGAGGTGTCTCTGTTGTGGGGAAGGTCATTTCCAGAGAAGGTCAAGACTTGAATTTGATTCTGCTGAGGGCCTGGATAAGTAACTTTGCTACTTGGACCTCAGTTTCCCCACTTGAAAAATTAAGATGTTGGAGTAAGTAAACCACCAAGTCTACTTTAGGCTCTAAAAAAGCTTCTATCTGGGGACAAGCAAGTCCTAGGTGCTCTAGAACGTACTCTACTTGAATAAGTCTTCAAAGCAGTGCTTGAGGATGGCATTATTAGTCTCATTTTATAGAAGGGGCCACCAAAATTCAGAGAAGTTAACATATTTGCTTAGTGTGACATTCAGAGGCCAAAGCCAGGTGCTTCTAACTCCAGAGCCCAATTTTTTTCTAGTGTTGGAGATTGAGCAAGCGCCTTGTATCTGTTAAGCATGTGCTCTACCGAAGGCTGAGCTACACCCCCATCCTGGGGGCATTTTTCTAACTGCAGAGATGTATCTATTCTACCCCCTCAAATCAAGATGTGATGCTAGTGTTACTCTTGGGAAACCTGGGAAGAACTTTGAAGCTTCCCCCTGCCTCTGTTTGCACAGTGTGTTTCGTGGCACAGAGAACTTTTCTTTCAAAAAATTTCCAGAGGACAAATGATGCATTGAGTCTTCCATTTTTGGCAACTTCACACAATAACCTTAATAGCCTCTTTGCTCCCATGGTCCAAGGATGGCATTTCAAATCTGCGTGGTCACGGAGAGAGCTCGTGGTTTAAAATTTTAATGGAGGACCCTTACCCCCATCTGTCCTTATCAGCTTCTGCCTTGTCCCTGACTTCCTCGAGGTTGGTCACCAAGCTGTGGCGCCCCCACCCCACAGTGTTCGCCTGCAGTTGAGAGGGGCTGCCCCTCCTCCCCAGCTGCAAGCCCAGATTCTATTAGCATAGCCAACAGGCTCCATTGGGGCTTTCCAGCGCTCTGGCAATTTGGATGTCAGTAGCTGAGAAAATCAAGCTTAATATTTGATGACATTACAAAGTCAACCTGTTCTCTTTTCAGCACAGATAGAATTAAAAAGTAGACTTCTCACCAGGAGAGTCCCCCAAGGAAGTGGGAGGCAGTTGGCCTGGGATGCACAGAGGGTTGGACAGGAGCACTGGGCAGGGAGTCAGCCAGGATGGACTCGAATTCTGGCTGGGCAGCCAACTAGCTATTGACCTTGGGTGAGTCTCACCCTCCTCTCGGAGTTTTAACTTCCTCCTGCACAAATAACGGATCCTCTGCCTGTACTCTGATTTAGGAACTGGGGTATGTTCAACACAAAACTGACTTGTGGCACTATTTCTAAACCCTGTGAAAACTTCAAGAGTGGCCAGGGTTTTCTGAGAGGTGCAGGCCAGAGAAGCAAGGGAGGGACCTGGCAGCTGAGCCAAGAAAACTGGAAAAGAGACCAGATCTGTTTGCAGGACCTGTGACCGGCTTACGATGCCCAGTCACTACCACATTTGGGTTCCAAGATGGGGTTCAGAGACCTTAGAGACCTAAGAGGGGAAACAAGTGCCAGTGATATGATCAGAGCCAGGCGTCAGTTCCTGTGAGTCAGGTTGGGTGCTCCAGGGAGGCTCTGAGTTCAATTGCCACCACCAGATATATACTTGTCCTGTCCCCTTTGAGTCCTAGGAGGTACATGTGTCCCCTTCCAGTTGTATGCAAAGAGGAAACTGAGGCAGGCAAGAGTGGTCCTATGGGAGGGACAGTGTCAGCATGGAGGGGATTAGTGAGACCAGGTTTGGTGGGCACAGGACAGTGGGGTTCCTAGGAACTGACAGGAATGCATCCACGCACCCTTAAGAGGAAGCTCCCTGAGTTCCCACGAGTCTTCCTGATACTCTCGGTATTGATTCAGAGTCTCATTTATTTTTATGCAATTATCGTCAAAGTTATCCGGGAGACCCCAACTGATGTGCAAGCTGCTGGTTTGATAGAACAGAGATCCCCCAGTCTTACAAAGATGGGCAGAATGGCTCATAAATAAAGGCCACCACAATGAGCAGAGGAATCTCATTACCTAAAGTTGGGATTTGGGATTATGGTATTGTGAGAAAGAGTCCCTTTGGTAGGAAACTCCATGGTGTAGCTTCTATATAATTTGTTTTCTCTCCTGAGGTACCATGGTCTTCACACATAGGAAGAGGGACAAGTTAAGTTAAAGTTTTATTTGAGCATCTTGAATGCTTTTGCCTGGCTCAGTTTATTTGAGATCTCACATGAAATAAATGATGAAAAATGTTTTCCTTTTGAGACTTTGTAAAGTGTGATATAAAACTTAGAAACCATAAAAGAAAATTTTAATGCACCCAATTACTTGAAAACAGTCTTAGCTAAATGAATAAAATCAAAAGATAAAGCATCAAATTTGGAATATTTGCATGTTATGTCACAGAGAAAGGGCTGGTTTCTCTAATATATTAAAAGCTTCTACAAATCAATAAGAAAATTGGGCAAAGGTCATAGAATCCACAGAAAAAAGAAGCAAGGCCGCTGCTTACATTCATGAAAAGTTGCTTAGACTTACTGATACAAAATGCAAATTGAAAATGCATGGAAACAATCCTTTCTACTTTTCGGGTCAGCAAAGAGCATGAGGTCTGAATATGCGAAGAGCAAGGTGTGTGTGTGTGTGT
>NDGN011238739.1:0-11703 GCA_002564285.1 Tympanoctomys barrerae | reverse complement strand
TGTTCTGCTCCTGAATCAGCTGGGTGGGTCTTGCCTCTAGTCTCTTTGCAAGGAGTTCTGCTGCAGGTTTCCACAATGGGCTTGGGCTCTGTGTCAAATGAGGATCCAGAAGGCCTGGGTGGTCTCATACACTATGCTTGGGCTCTGGGTTAAATGAAATCCAGCGGGCCCCGGGCAGTCTCACTCACACTTTGAGCCTTGGCTCTGGGCCGAATAAGGACATAGTGGGCCCTGGGCCATCTCATTCACATTCTGGGCCTGAGCTTTGGGTTGAATGAGGACCAGGCAGGCCCTGGGCGGTCTCACTCACAAGCTGGGCCTGGGCTCTGGGTCATATCTGATGCAGTCTCTATCAAAATATCATCAATATACTTCACATAGCTAGAGAAAACATTTGTAAAATTTATCAGGAAATAGTAAAAATCTACAATAGCAAAGAGAATATCGGACAGTGAAGTCAAAGCAGAAGGCATTACAATCCCTGACTTGAAAGTGTATACAAAGCTAGTAGTATGAAATCAGTATGCTACTGCAAAAAGGCTGGCTATAGGATTAGTGGAACAGATTAGAAGATCCAGATATAATTGCAAAAATACTCAGCCACCTTATCTTTAGCAGTGGGGCCACACATGTGCATTGGAAGAAAGATACCTTCTTCAAAAAATAGTGCTGGAAAAACTGGCTCTCCACATGCTGAAAACTAACACTACACCTAATTGTTGTACATTAAGCTAAAGTCAAAATGGATTAACAAACTAAACACTGAAGCAGAAACACTATATTTATTGGAATCTTGAAGACAGAGGGATAGAGAGTTCATAAATAGAAAATCAAACTATATGGGGAAATACTTCAAAGAATTGACAAATGGGATCTTATTTTACTGAGAATCTTCTGAGAGTCAAACTAAATCATAAAGAGAGTGAAAAGACAACCCATAAATTAAGAAAAAGATAATAACCAGACAAAGATCTTCTATCTAGAATATATAACGAACTAAAATATATTAGTCCCCAAAACTTATATACTCAGTCTAAAAATGGGCACCTGTGATAAATACACACTGCTCAGAGGAAGAAATATAAGTGGCAAATAAATACATGAAAAAATGTTCCATAGCACTGACCAGTAGAGACATGCAAATTGAAACAACATTGAAATACCATCTCACTCCAGAAAGAATGACTATCATACAAAAATCAACTAATAACTAAAGCTGGAGAACATCTGGGGAAAAAGAACCCCTATCCACTGTTTTTGGGAATATAAACTGGTACAACCAGAATTAAAATCAACGTGGAGACTCCTCAGAATAGAATTGGAAATCCCATTCAACCCAGCTATTCCCCTTCTGGGTATTTTGCTGAATAACTCGAAACATCATACCATAGTGATATATATGCAGTCGTGGTTATAGCAGTACAATTTGTCATAACCAAATGTTGGAAGCAACCAAAATGTTCATCACCTGAGTAATGAATGAAAAAGATGTGGTATTTTTATATAATGAGTATAATTCAGCTATAAAGAAGGACAAATTTCAGACCTTTATAAGTAAGTGGTTGCAACTAGAAGTTATATTCACAAGTGAAATAAATCAGATTTGTGTAAATATCATATTTTCCCATTGTATAAGAATCTGAAAGTGGGGCTGGGGAGATGGCTCAGTGGAATAAGTGTTTCCCTGGCAAGCGCAAGGGCCTAAGTTCAATCCCCGGTTCTGGAAACAAAACAAAACAAGAAAAAAAGAATCTGAAAGAATAAAGAAAAACTGAAAGGTACAATAGATATAGTAAAATGGAAATAAACTTATCATAAAGATTAAACAACAAAGATGAGGGAAATGAGAAAAGATAAGAAAAAAAGAAGGGGGAAATTTTGCAAACATCTATGCAGGATGGATGAGATGATTGTGCTAATTAATAATTTGTATCAGTTTTTTTAAAATTTCAGTTAATGTTTAGAATCTTCACTTTGGCTGACTCAGTGTGTTGATATCTGTGGACTAAGCAACTACATCAACAACAGCAATGTGTAATACAAAAACAGTGGTTGACTCAAACCAGGCAAACCTGCCCTGAAGGCATTTGGAGCAAAAAGAAAAACCAAAAACTGTGGTTAAATACCTCTCATCTTAGACTTTGAACAGTATACTATCTCTAATGTCTTATCAATTACTGTTATATTCTTTAAAATACATTTTTAAAAAGCGAAAAAAGACCAGACAAAAATAAATTTTATTGAGAACAACTTCATATTCAATTGTTTTTCCAATATTGCATAGATATATCTGTTAATCTGAACATCAGAAGTGACAATGAAAATGTGTAATATAACAACCATTTTGATTTGCTAGTCTTGTTTTGAAAATCTGTAATGTAGGTAATGTAGCATGTTGCTCTATTTTTGTCTTCATTTCTGTTATTTCTCTTTGCTTTTGTGTTTAGTCTTCAAAATAAAATAAAATTTTGGGAAAAGACACAAATAAAAAATGTAATTATATTAAGTATTGTTGCCATCAATTTTTTCCCCCAGATTACCAGATGCAGGCACACCAGACTGATTAAGAAATTAAACTTCAACTCTTTCACTTAATCTTAATTTCTTTCAGTGTCCTTTTCACTTCTTAATTTATTTTAAATATACTATAAAAATAACAGTTAAGATATTAGAGCTGGTACACATTTAGAAGGACTATATGAAAGGTATTCAAATTTGGTTACTATAATGCACATTGCTGTCTTCAATGAAGTTGCTCAAATTACAGATATTAGCATATGGAGTTGGTCAAAGTAAAAAAAAATGAACTGCTAATAGAAATTAGTAGTACAATCATCTCTATTATCCTGTGCATTTATTTACATGTTTTTCCCCTTCCTGTTTTGAATTTTTTCCCCTTTTCCTTTACCTCCGTTGGTTATTTCTTTTGTACAATTTCTTTCTCTTTTACGATATCTATTGTAATTTTCAGATTGTACTTATTCTTTCAGGTTTTGAGGAATGGATAAAGAGATGTGGTATTTTTATGCAATGGAGTATTAGCTATAAAGAAACTGGTCAGTGGGAAGAAGGAGTTAATGGGTTAGCTTGTTTTGTCTCCTTTCAATTGTTTTAAATTTTTCTTTTCTTAATTTCTTATAGATTTCTTTTTTTCTTTCTTCTTACAATTTTACATGCATATATCTGGTAAGATGAATAACTGGTTGGAAGACAACACTATGTATTAACAACAAATATTGTGAAATTCATATTACTTTAAGTGAAATTCTCTATCATTTGCACTTTTTGTTTTAATTCTAGTTTATACTCTCCTTAAAAAAGGAAACATAAACATGAAGTTTTTCTTTGTAAATGACTGCAAATAAAGGCTTATTTTATAAATTAATCTCACATATTTAAACTTCCTTCAGAGAGAAGACTTAAAACATTCCAACTTTCACTGCTGTTCTAAATGTTAATTTACCCTGTTTCTCTGGTGAAGAAATCAGCAAAATATCCACATTTTCATCATGCTGCATTTAATTGCCTTTCTAACTCGGGATGTCCATATTTTAAAAGCATTTTAAAAGAAAAGCATTAACTGAGAGCTGGCCAAATAGCTCAGTGGATTAAAATACCTGCTTAGGCAGATGCAGGGAGCAGGAGTTTGATCCCCTGGCCTGCCCTGCCTGCTGCGCCACCAAGGCGCAACAAGAAGGTGGTTGAGATTGGGTGTGGTGGTGTGCACCTGCCATCTCAGCACCTGGGTGGCTGCAAACAGGAGGATCACTTTGCGTCCAATCTATTCAGTGAGACCTTGTACACCTTGTACACTCTGTCCTAAGTAGAAAAAAAAAAAAGAATTAACTGAAACCTTAAAAAATAAGCTATAAAAAGTGGTTGAAGATTAAGAAATGATTAGTCATAACTATGTTTGCTCTTAAGTGCATGTATTTAGCATGGAACAGCAAATTCAAGGATGTTATACATGACATAGTTTGACTTTCCACAAGGATCGGTAGTGTTGAGTGTCTCAACTTACTGAAAACTAGTGCTCTGGGGGGCCATGTGGCTTGTTGTATACTACATACTCCCCCTGAGTCTCCACATTTATGGGCCAGATGGAGCACAACAATGGCAGGATAGAGAGCTAGAAGTTATGATCAAGCCTTCTCTCTGTGTGCATCTGTGCTCTTTTATGGTAAAACCAGACCTAATTCCACATTTCCCTGTGCACAGTGATATTCACATGCAAGTCTGTCACACAGATCAAAAGCAAAGGACAAATGATGCGCATGAGCATGCAAGCCTATATTCTAAATTAAGTAGCTTCAGCATAAGAAGGAAAGAAAATTATCACAGGCATTGTCAGGGAATCCAAAATAGAGAGATGATGATACCGCACTTTAGAAAAATCAAACAGTCTATATCAAGTGCAAATTAAGAAAAAAAGAGGAGGCCTACATACATATTTTTAAAAGTATCATATCTTCAAACTTTCTGGAGAATAGAAAATCAACCTAAACCATCATGTATGCAACTTCCGTCTAAGTAGACTGTGCATACAATTGTAAAGTTATTATTTTCAGATTATTTCCACATCTGAGATATTTAATAGATATTAAATTGACACTTCAAGTCAGGTTGCAAGGAGCTTGTAAGAATTCTTACATACATTAGTTTTTCTATTCAATGTACATATATCCAATATACTAAAATAAAATCTTGCCATGCTTTATAAAACAAAACTCCCTCAGACATGAGGGAGTTAAGAGAGAGGGCCAGAGTGCTCAGCACCCCCAAGCTGTGGCCAGCACTGGCCCAGCCCACACACGATGGTGAGGGAAGCAGGAGGAAGGAGCAGCTACACTGCACACACCTCAGTACCACTGCTGCCAGTCCAGGTCTCTTGTGACTTTTGTAGGAGGGATTAAGTGCTTATACCCCAAAGCACTCCACTTAGTCAAAGACTCAACTGACCTGCATGGGGGAGGAGGAGCCTGAGCAAAGTGTGAAATCCTAGCCAGCTCTGCTTCTAGTTTTCTGGTAACAGAGGCAGAGAGGTGATAACCATGGAACAAGCAGATGGGGGATAAGAAAGAGCAATACATTGGAGGACTATTTCCTCACAGGTCGCAAGTATTACCCTAGCACACAAAGTAGGATAGTCACACTTGGAGGATATATTGGGAAAGAGTTAAAGGAAAATAGGAACCTCCTGGGATTTCTGTGGAAGCCTGGGCTGAGTGCAAGGTCATAAAGCCAGTATGCTTTGGTGCCAAGCCTAGTTTGGGGGTTTGCTTTTCAGAAGAGTTCATTCTGAAGGAGATGGCCCTTAATCAACTGATATGCCCTAACTCTTATAGTACGGCCTTCATCCTTTAGAAATTAATGGTCTGTAAGACCATAAATCAATATCTAGGTGATATAAGGGTCTTCTTAATAGTCAAAGACCACTTTACACTGCTTTAGGGTTATTTGTAAATGTTGCTAGATTTTATCCATATTCACCTGATGTTTGACTGCATGGCTCCTGGTTACCTAAATATAACATATATGACATAATTGGTGCTGCTAGTGCTTTTGTTCTGTGTGCCATCACTTGATTTGCCTGGGTGTCAAAAAACAATACTGTGCTCAACTTGAAGAACTAAGCATTAAACCAGTAAAATAATAAATCAGAAAACACACACAAACACACACACACACACACACACACACACACACCCCTTCCAAGCTTCCCAATCCCTCTCCCAAAATGGGTCTGGGGTGGAAATCATAAGCCACACATCAAAAACTTCTGACAGTGTAACTGTGGAGTAAATATTACACAGTAATGTGCAAGGTACTTTCTAAATTCATAGAAAACATACACAGTCACAAGTAGGGCCTTATGGTGAAGTTGATCATCTAGTCTCAAAAACAAGACACTAATAGAAATCTATTGAGTTAAGAAAAGAGATGCAAAATATGAATCACTAGCATGCAAAATAATAGGAACTGATAGGAAGGTTCTAAACATGAAAACAGGAGATTAAAGACAAGACAGAATATATGGGCATCAGAAACAACTGATGTGAAGGCACAAAGGCACAACTAGAGGACAGGGCTCCGGTCAATGATCAGTTTAATGAGAGATAACTTCAAATACAGAATGGAACATAAAAAGTAATGTTGTAGTTAAGTTTTGCAGGGGGAAATATTTCATACAGGATACATGGTTTACAGGATTATTTTATTTATTTATTCATTTTCGTATTTTAGGGGAGGGTCTACAGAGTGTTCAGGGTCTCACTACTAGATCGGACTTCTAGTGATCTGCTTGTTCACAGCCTCCCAAGAGCTGGGATTACAGGTGTGTGCCACCATGCCCAGTCTCCAGAAGGAAAAGTTGTAGATTTAGTTGAGTGGCACTAGGGACTTTGTAAGCCAAAATTCTGACATAATTTGAGTAGTGTTTTATTTTATTTTGTACCTTTTCCTTAAGTTTTTCTTTTAAATGCTAGGATTTTACTATGCAGGTCTGGATAACACAAAAAATAAAATGCTTCCTCAAAGAAAACCTTCTCATGCCTCTTATTAAGGCACCCTAAAATTTATTTTTCATAATGGAGCAAATGTGTATAATAATATTGTGTTAATTTTATCTCTTGAATTTAGGTAATCTGACAGACAGAGCCTGGTGACAGAGTAGGAGAAGCCTTAGGACAGGAGGCCTCCTGTTGCAAGATGGATTCAAGGGGGAAACATTCTATGAGCTTCATTAAGAGTCAAAAAAGGCTATCAGTGGTCAGCTCTGCAAATTCTGTGTGACAAAAAAGGGGTCAGGGAAGTTGTGATTGGGGCTTGGTGACTACCAGTGTGTAGATCTCTGTCAAAAATTGGGCCAAGTATCATGTTCCCGTGCAGATGAGACCCTGAGGTGGCAGTTCTTCCCAAACCTATACATATGTACACTAGTCAATGAGGACATTCAAGGGTCTACTCTACCTAGAACTGTGGCACTTGGAAGGATCCTTACTGCTAGTGGGGAACCATGCACTGCAATGCCAAACACTGCTGTATTTACTGGGTCCCTCTGATGGCTATTAATATTGGACCTGACAAGGTCCTCTGGGGACACATCAAACATTTCCCATGCTGATTCATTAGGAAGAGAAGATCTCCTGAGAAAGCCCTCAATAAGCCTTACAGAAACATTGAGACTGAGATCATCAGAGGTTTAACCATGCTGGGTCCACTGAGTCCTGCTCTGGGTCTCCATAGCAACAACTGCTGCTACATCAGTTCCATTCAGAAGATATCTGAGGCCCAGAAGCCAGGAGAAATCTGGATGATCTAAGATCAGCCACCTGCTGCTTCTTTCATGGGAGATGTTGATATTCTCGAATGGATGCCAGGTCTTGGTAGACCTAATTTGTTACAAGATAGTTAGACATGCCATAGAGTTTCAGTTCTTTCATCTCAAAGATTCTACTGATCACCACCTTATTTGCAGAAGCAATACTGGTCAGCAGTGTACAGCAACACAACAGGAGACACAAAAAGCAGGATCCACTTGGCCAGTGATAATTGTGATTGGCCAGAGCCAGGGTGGTTGGCCAGGAGTACAGTAATGCAATGCTGAGACACTCTGACCTTGGTCTGCATATAGACCATTCTCAGGAAGCAAGCAATGGCTGTAGAATAATATGGGCCTCTGTGTACAGTGCCTTAGTGCTAGTCCCTGTGCTGCTGGGACAATTGCACCTGTTCTGTTTCCATGACTAAGAATTACCACCCATGTGTGGCTTGGTCTCTATTGACATGAAGAGCAGGCAAGATAAAGGTCCTATGGCCTAATACTGCGTCCAAAACACTGGACTTATAGTGTTAAGGTTATAGGTAGTTAGAATTTAACCTCCAGAACCAGAAGAGAATAGATGTGTATACTGCTTTATATTGGTAATTTGTGGCAACTTGTTATAATAGCAATAGGAAGCGCATACCTCCAGATATCTTGAGACAAATACAAGGGAACATTATGCATAAATAATTTGACTGTGAATCCTGCTCTTTGTGTCTCTCATTGTGTATGCTGCTGACCAGCACTGCTTCTGTAAAGCAGGGCCAAGAGGCAATGGACAGTTACCTTGCTTTGAGCAATATTAGAAGGAGCACTGGATGCCCAAATTTCAACACAAAGACCAGGAATTCTGGCTGAAACTTCTGTGTCATTGGCTGCTAATGAGTCTGTGGCCAGCAAACCTAAAATGAATCTACAAGCTTGGAGCCACCTCTGGATCAGACACAGTCCCTATTCCAAGTGAAAAATGTTCTTGTCCTGGACTCTGGCCCTGACTTCTGATATCCACTGGTAGCCTTGGATTTGGGCCTCTGATTCACTGGTGATGGTCAATCTACAGGTGCTTATGGCTCAGAAATGTGCCATCTGGAAGAGGCAAGAGGGATTCCAGTATTTTTTCATTAACTGGTGGGGCAGCTGAATCCATCAGTGTGGACACTGGGGTCATGCAGGTCAGTCAGAGGCCTCGCCATGGGAATCTTCTCCCAGCAGAATGGGGTCTCAACAGCATGTTCATTATTTCCTGTGGCCTGGCACTCACTTCTGAATGTGCCCTGCACTGGTCTGTACCCTCTGCTGGTGGAAATAAATCGCTAAATAGATATAGAATGGGCACAGTCCCCAAGAGTTAGGGCCAAGTGGAGGAACAGATCCACAGGTCACTGACAGAGAGGCAGGGCTCCTTTCCATCTCTTTTACTGCCTTGAAGAGGAGTGTATTTCCCACCTGCCTTGGTTGCCATCACCCAGCATCCACAGGATGCTGCTAACTTTGCAGTGACTGCTCCTTACACCAGGACCATCCTGCTCCCCATCCTATGGATATCAGTTCCAGTCTATTCCAGTTGAGAAGGATCTGTGGGTTCCTTTAACTTAGGGTATGAAGATGGGAAGATGAACCACCAAGGTCTCACACCTTTTTAAACATAAGTAATTCTGACCTGTATAACAGTAGACCATAGTAGTTCTCAGCCAGATGACTTGTGTGGTGAGTGGTGATTCTTACCAGGCTAGGCCTCTTGAGACCAAAGGGTTTCCCACATCAGGAATGAACAAGCTATAGGGCATATGAGAGATGATGCACCACAGTCAGAATGAAGATACCGGGAAGGAGGTGGCTTAGAGTAGCAAATCACAAGATATGGGTAGGTGCTGGCACAGGAAAGAGAAACTAGGGATCCTTGGGATACTTGGTCCGCAGCCAAAACTGGTCCTCTAGGCAGACCTTGGCTAGATTGTTTCAGGTAACACTTGGTGCCAAAAGACCAGAGGACACAGAGATCCAAGGTTGGAAGCCACCATCGCCCCAGTGACTATATCAGGAACTGGAGTCCCTGTCCTCTTCTTTCCCTGGTGGAGCAGCATTAGACATGAATAGACTTGATATTACACTGCCATTATTGAAAATGGCCCTAGCCATAAGATCAGTGAATGAGATGGAGCCATCAAGGAGGCACAGAGACCTGGAAACTTTACCACAGGGCCCCTCATTTCAGGACTCAATTCCTTGTTCCTCCCTGTGTCTGGGATAGAAGTCAGTAGGGAACAAAAGAGAAAAACACTACAATTTAAATTTGAATTTAAATTTTTGAAGACCATGTTGGAGCATACTCAGGCTGAGTTTAAAACTTCAATCCTTCCACATGAGCCAACCTTGTGCTATAAGGACAGGTTGTGGACCACCTCCTAAACAAACATAGATAGTCACATGAGTGATTGAAGTCAAAGACCCCTTTCCCACAGTAGGTCTTGGAAAAGAAGTTCTTCTTAAAATTGCAGCTTAAACTGGAGAAAACAGTAGATCCTTGAAGATTGGGACCACCTTCTACTGGTCTCACCCACCAAGAACCTGAGGGGATGCAGAGATGACTCACCCTAGAGGACAAGCTCAAAGTACACCATGTTTTAGATAATTTTCTTTTTATTTTTATGTATTTGGTACAGAGTCTCACTATACAGCTTAGACTTATAGTGATCCTCCTGTGTTCAGCTTCCAAAGTGCTGGGATTACAGGCAGGCCCCACCATGCCCAGACTCAGTTGCTAGCTCATCGTGCCCATGGGTGGGGCCTTTGCAGCATGTGGTGCTGGGAATCGAACCCTGGTCCCTGCATTGCCTAAGCAGATGCTTGGTCTGCTGAACTATCTCTCCAGCCCTTAAATAATTATCTCTGAGGGTGCCATGTAGAACTGATTGTGGTCAGTTTCTGGCACTCTTAAGGTGCAGTTCTGTGATCTATCATCACCTTCAGTGTGGATAACAAGGCTCATTCTTTTGTAAGCAGGTGAAGGGGACTGTCCTCCAAAACCTACCTAGCATCAGCTTTTCTCACAACATTTATCTTTGTGGAAAGTCAGGGAAGCCTGTTCCTTTCTGGATGGACTCTGCTTACTGAATGCAAACTCAGGCCTCTATATCCCAGGACTCATTGTCAGACTTTCAAAGTAGAATAGACCAGGCTGGTCAGATGGTGGATAGATGATGTTCATCTTGTGAGCACATCCAGTGTTGCTGTGAGAGTGAGGTCGGTGGGGTTGAACATGTAAATAACACAATTTGTTCTCCCCGAGGTATAGAAAACTGGGACAGAGCTACAGTGGGATTCTGAAGCCCCAGAAAATCCCAACCAGACCCAATTATGTCAGGGGTTGCATCAGACCCACGTACAGGACCCTGGATATTCCCCTCTAAGCTTCATCCTGGTCTTCTTTTTAAATTGTTTTTATTTTAAAGAGAAAAAAGTTTCAAAACTATGTAATAGGGAGGTAACAATGATTAATACATTGGGTATTGTTATCTCTAAATTAGTTACTCAGAATATAAGACACAGGCATTTAATTGTCCAAACAATACTAGCACTAACCTTTTTTTCAATGAGCTAAGTGAATCTGTAGGGTCTCTTTAACCCTCCCACTGGCATGGGGCAGGACAGAGTGTCTGCTCTGAGCCCACTCATCCCAGATCTGGTCCATCACCTGGGCCCACAGCCAGGCTTTAGATTATGTCTGGAGCTCCTCTCTTTCCCTACATGTCTGCCCCCATTTTCAGAAATAGGACATAAAGGATCCTCATGGAGTTGCCCTCTTCTCTGAGTTACTTAGTCAGAGGACAATAACTATGTACACAGACCTCTGTACATAGTTTTAGCTGTTGGAGAGATTTGAGTGCTGCAGCTTCAGAAGCAGCTGAGTGGAGTCAAGGCTGAATGATAATGAGGAGAACTGCCAGGAAGGTGGGGTGAACTCCACTGCTGCAGAGGAAAATAGCACACAGCTGTGTGTGTGTTAGCTGAGTGCTCAGGCTTCAGTGAGATCCAAGAGTGGAGCCCTGGCAGGATGAGAATGAGGTTCAGGACCCTTCCTGGGAAGATGGGCTGCACTCTAACTGCTGTGCACATGGGTTTCTTTGGGTGACATGGGTCAACATGCCACCATGTTGTTGTTGTTTTATTTTAAAGAAAGGAAATATCACTATGATATGATGTTTACAGTTCTTCTGGAAAAATTCCAAGAAGGGGGATAGCTGGATGGAATGGAATTTCCAGTTCTAGTTTTTAAAGGAGTCTCCACACTGATTTCCATAATAGTTGTACCAGTGTACATTCCCACCAGCAGTGGAGAAGGGTTCCTTTTTGCCCACAGCCTCTCCAACATTTGTTGT
>NDGN011238716.1:0-12226 GCA_002564285.1 Tympanoctomys barrerae | reverse complement strand
ACCACTAGGAAGAGAGTATGCAATGTGTTAATTATTGAAACTGTCATACCAATTTGATTTGAACTGTCTCATTGCAATTTGTCTCTCAATAAAATTATGCAAAAATATTATAGCAATACACACACAAAATAAAATATGTAAGATTATTATTAAGAATTTTTTCAAATGTTTATCTTTTCCTGAACACAACTTAGCTTTTGAATCAATGTCTTATTCAGCAAGTTAAGCTACTATACATTTCTGTTTTTAACATAACTTAGAGCTACAAGAAATTGCTCCTTTCACTCAGTTTCTAAATTAAAAATCTTATTATTTTCTGAATGAATATCTCCAAATTAACCTTAAAACTTCAGTTGCCACAGTTTAAGGTAACATTTGGCTAATAGTCACATAAAATTTTATAGCACATTGCAACAAATGGTATTGTCAGTTACATAGATCTGGTTAGTGCTATAACCTTTCCTTAAACTTAAATGTAAAATTATTCTGCCATCTTAAATAAACATTGGAAAAACAATATACTAAGGAAGTGTCAAATAATGTCACTAGAAATTCTAACAATTAGCCATTTCCACCTTGGGTAACAGGGGGAAACATAATATATCTGGTATCCATTTGGTCGCTATTTCTATGTGTGTCCAATGTGTCAGATTGCCTAAGCCATTCCTCCTGCTTTGATAATTAAGGATCATGACATGTTAGCTGGCCTGTCTGGTTTGCTGCTTCCAAATCATTAAAATCTGATCAATATTCACTTTCCCTTGCTCAAGCACATTTAAAATTCTATCAGCAATGCAAAGGTAAAGAGGAAATAAAGTAGACCTACGATATAAAGAATGGACAATTGGCGCCAACTAAATTGTGGTCTCGTCTTCTCCTTCTAAGGAGATGTATTTAATTTTTCCTATTGTACATCCTTGTGGAACTACATTAGACACGCATAAGAATTTTGAACTGGTAAACAGGGTATTAATACTAAGAGACAGTTCTTAGAGGAAGAAACAGATTATAAATTGATCTGCCTATAAATTTACTTCTCTAGCTATATCAATGCCTTTTCTATAATTTTCATCTTAGCAATATTAGATGTTTCTCTGTCACTAGTACACTACATTCCATTTGTAGCCTTCCAATCTTTCCTTCATCTTGGGTTTTTGTCCCATACAACTTTATCAGTCAAGTATGTTCTAGTCATCATAGAAAACTGAGGATAAATACCACCTTAAGAGAGATTTCAGATCTTCTCTACTAGGCATTGTGGGTCTTCCTACAGTAATGTTCTTGGAGGATCAAAACTGTCATAATTTTTCCTTTATTGACTAGCATGTAAATTACCCATTGTTATTCATGGCTTTCCAGCAAAACTAAGTTTTTTAAAAATGGGAAATAGATCTTGACAATCTTTGTATTCTCAGTACTTAGTTTAATAACAAACATGTAAATTCTCAGTATCTGCTTTTTTAATTGATCTGAAGAAATAGCTTAGAGATGATAAGATAAACATTGGAGATCATGGAAAGAAACTTATATTAATTATAAAAATATGCATTTTTAGCATATAGTACAGTCTGAAGTATAATTTCAAAGACAATAGTTGGCTAAAAGAAGGGTATAATTTGCCATTCTCAAATATTTCCATAAACACATTATTGTTTAAATGTGCATATTCTGAAACTACTTACCTCAATGAAACCACATTTTTTATGATCTAGTTTTGCTTCACATTGAAACTATAATTTTTATAATCTATTTTTGCCTCCTACAGTATTTTAAATATTTGGTGGGGATGATTAAGTGTGTACTGCCTAAGGCACAATGACAATATAAAATCTAAAGTTTTCTATTCATTAAATATGAAAAATTGCATAGAACCATCTTCACCTACCTCAATGCTTTGAATATATAATTTCCTTTTGATAATGATATGAATATTATATTAATTAAATTCACTATGACTATGTGGATATAACTCATAGACATATGACTACAAATAAATTTGATCAGATTTATTTCTCACTAAAAGCCATCTACACTAGGAGACAGGAGTTTTATTCATAATTTATATTCAGTTTGTGGAAGTATTTGATGTTAGTGATTAGAAGTTTACTTAGAAAGCCTTTTAGCATCAAAGGGAAAAAGGAAATGAAGTAGGCAACGGTACCCAAAAATGAGGGCAAAAAGTCATAAATACACACAGCAACAAGCAAACAAAAACCTTCATAGCTAACTTGGTAATCAGGAAAAATAAATTTACACATGATATGAAGTTAAAACCATCACTTTATAATAATAACCTCACTGTGATTCACAAACATATTTGATAATGGTTCACTTGAACAATACACATATTCATCATTGCTTATTTATGTAGTGACTTATGGCATGGAATTTAAAGAACTTCCTTAATAAACTTTTAGCTGTTAACTTAGTAAATCTGTGATATGTTTAAATTCTGAGACACAAGCAACAAGTTCACTTGCATGGTTATATGACCTTGCAATTTATGTGTGTCTTCTCCACGCATGTAATAAAACATCTTTCAAGTCACTATATTGTAGTTTTTGAAGATAATTTTTCCAAATCTGTGCTTAGCTACACATATAACATCTATAACACTTTGAAATAGTTTTAAAATTTTCTTTTGTGTCATGTCAACAATGATATATTTTGAAAAATGTACATTTATAGTGGGTTACCTGTGATATACAAAGGTTATGTTGAATAGTTTATATCTAATGCTGCATAATAATTAGGAAAATTCTACAGTAGGAGGTACAAAGAAGAGTGAAAAATCTCAACATGTAGATAATTGAAATCCAGTAGAGAAAGCATAAAAATTTCAAAACAGACAATAATAATGTACATTATTTTCAATTACATCTCATGATAAACTTAAATCAATTTATAATTGTGCTTCTGGCAGGCAAATATATTTTGCAAAAAATTTAAATGTGGGGTATAGAAATTTTTCAGTCTCTTTTTAAAATTTTTTTGATTTTTATTTTTGGCGGAACTGGGGATTGAACTCAAGTCCTTGTGCTTGCCATGGAATCTTTTTTTAATTTTTGAAAATCATCTATTTATTTATTTAGTTAGTTGCTTATTTCTGCTACAGGGTCCTGCTACACAGCTTGGATTTGTAGTGATCCACCTGTCTCAACTTCCTCAAAGCTGGGATTATATGCGTGTACCAACACACTCGGTTTTGGTATCCAGCATGGCACACTCAAGGTTCCAGGGATGGCATGGCATGTCTTACTGGGGATTGAACCCAGGTACTTACACTTGCCAGGCAGGCTCTTAGACTGCTGAGCTGTCTCCCCAACCCCACTCTCTTTGACGTTTTGTTTTGTTTTTTTTCAATCTCCCGCTTCAGCAATGAAGTGAGAGCTCAGCTCACCTTAGGGTTTTTTCATTAATTCTTTCCTGAATCATGTTATCATTAGCTTTCAAGTCATGTGAATTTTTCGTATTAAGATTCTGACATTTTCTTCAATTTCCATGAGTACCAAGACTGATAAATATATATGATATAAGTTTAAAGAAAAAGCACAAAAACAAATAAGTAGTACAATACCAAAGGGTAGTGTAAAGGATGAAGATTGATTCAACTTTCTTCCAAAACCCTCTCTGTAGTGAATATAGGTCTTTATGAGAACAGAGAAATATATAAAATGAATTACCAATCATAAAAATAGTCAGTTAAATCAACATTCATGATATATAAATGGTAATTCATTTAAACTGGTAATCCAGGGTCTAAATTCTCAGTGTTAAAATTTCTATTGATTCATTATAATATTTAATAATCCTAGGTAGCATTTTAAAATACCAGTTTCTTGATTAGCACTGAATTTTCTATACCAAAAAGTGCAGAGATAAATCAACCATAATGTCATCTTTAAAGAGCTTCAGTTTCTAAATTAAGAAAGGAATATAGTAAGCTTTAATAAGTACACAACTAAATAAAAGTGTACACATATTGTGTACACTTAGAGATTACAATAAGATGTATATAAATCATCGAATATTTTTTATCATAAAAGTGTTTCAAAAGTACAATATTTTATTATTATTGATGTTGCTGCCACCTGTAAGCATTAATTTAGAAACAAGAGGGAAAGACTTCAGTGCAAATATCCAGAAAGACTTGGTGTGTTTCACCTTCACCTAGAAAAACAAGGTGGAAATATAAACCAAATAGGCATGGAATGAAATAAATGGACACAGGAAAACATGGGAACACAAGAACTCAAGGATCTTCTGTAGATGCAGTCAGGATTGCAGAGAGAAAAGTCATAGGCAAAACAATTCAGGACCAACATTAGCCTGATGACCCCAGGCTTACAGGCTCCAGATTAATTAATGAGAAGCATGGACCCCAATAAATTAGAATGCCTGAAACTAGAGCCAGGAAGAAAGAAAGAGGAGGAAGCGGCACAGAGGTTGTGAGGTCGGGCTCTGCCAGTGAAAACAAATATCTCAGTTACCTTTTTCTCATTTCTGGGACAAAATACTCAAGACCAAAATTAAGGAAGGAAAGGTTTGTTTAGCTTACAGTTAGTGGAGGTTTCAGTCCATGCTTGACTGGCTCCAAGGCAGGGCAGCACACAGCAGAGGGCAGCCATTTGTGGTGGCAGAAAGCAGCAAAGGGCGAAAGGAGAAGCAGTGGTTGAGGCAGCCAGCCTCTCTCCCTTCCTTATACTGTATTCAGGCTATCTGCCCCAGGGCAGGTATAGCAGTCACACCCACAATCCCAGTATTGCAACATAAATTCATCACACACTCTAGAAGCCCATCTCAATGACTGCATGAGGCTTTGGGGGGACAATTAGACAGAAACCATAACAACAAGAACATGCATATGCTTAACAGATGAAGCATCTGAGAAAGATCCTGAAAACTGGAGAAAGATTAAAAAAAAAAATAAAGAACTTCCAAACTGCAACAGTATAAAAATATAAGTAACCAGAATGTGGAAAATAAAATAAAACAAATGAATAGTGTACAGAGTTAAAATGACCAAGGGAAATACAATACAGTTACTTTTGGAGTTTCCTAAGCTAGCCACCACGGGGCTATTGCTAAGCTATGAAGAGTGCCTGCTTGCTAATAGTCCTGTTTGGAGAATACTTGTAACATTAGCTGTAGGATATTGGTGAAATCTATTTTCAAATTTTTAATTTTATACTTCAGGTTGTTATAAGCATATAGGGAACAAGAGTTAGAGGGGGGCCTGAAAACTGTAAATTGAATCTCCCCCTTTCAATTGCTACATATGCCCATTCAGTTATAGTTTTGTTTCTTCTGGCTCTTGGTACCTTAGCCATGTAATTTTATTTTTACATGGGTTTAAATGTTCTTCATAGGATCATTCTTTTTTTTTTTTTTTTTCAGAACTGGGGATTGAACTCAGGCCCTTGCGCTTGCAGGGAAGCGCTTAGGATCATTCTTAAAGAGTACCAGAGGGATAGGGGGATAGTACAGAGATTTAAGCACCTGCCCACTGAGCTCAAGGATCCAGCTTGGAACCCCAGTACAGTATGCCGTGCAGGCCCTAGAACACTGGGAGTGTGGTGCTGGCTCAAAACTGGGTGTGGTGGTGCATGCCTGTAATCACAGCACTAGGGAGGCTGAGACAGGAGGATCAATATGAGTCCGAGCTGCATAAGGAGACCCTATACCAAATAAATAAAAGATTATAAAAAGTGTACTAGAAAGTCTGCATAACATATAGTCCAAATTGTCATATTCCTATAGTACATAGAATATTGCTTTCCCAAATGATACGCACCATCGAAAATCTGTTCCACTTCAACATTTATCTGCATGCTAGGTGAGCTACTTTCTTTGTCACTCAATATTGGTTCTTTTTATTTTATTAGCATACAACATAGAATATCATTTTACATGAAAACAGTGAACATGCAAATAAAAATAAATGGCAATGAGAACAAGCTGCGACTTTACACATTTAAGTCCCTCACCTTACAGGTATTATTCTTAAAAAAGAAAAAAAAAGAGCCACAGACCCTATTATTGTGCTCTTAATTTACATTTGCAATAATGCAAACAGAGTGAGGCTTTAAGAGCCTTTTAAAAGTGTTAACCAACGAAGCTCACAGTAAATGCAAGAGTATTTTGTGTCAATATAGGCTTATAATTGAAAACTTAACCTAACAAAATTAATAGCTTAAATTCCTAATATTTATGATATTAAATTAGGATACATTCAAAAGTCATGAGCTATGATAAGAAGTACTACATTTTTGTATAACTCACTGGCAAATTCCTTTAAAATAGCTGTATTTCTCCCATTAATAGCAGCCTTAGTTTCTTTCCTGTGCATTCTTTCCCATTTCTTTCTTCCGGTTTCAACGTTGTTGCACCTCCAACTTAAAAACCACTGGCATCACTGTTTTCCTCATTTAGGAGAAGTAGAAGATGCCACGTCTCTATCTATGTCTCTGTTTCTCCCGTTTCCACTTGTGTTTATCTAGTCTGATTCCCTTTTATCAAGGTGCATTATCCCTGAAATTGACTTTTCAAGCTTATCAAAGGAAAAGCCTTCCTGACTTTGCGCTCCCCTGTTGCTGGTAAGGACAGGTTTTATTTCAGATCGGGATAGGCATGCTGAGCTACATCAAGGGTATGAGAGTCCAAGCACCAAAAAGAGTTAATCTAGGCCCACAGGAAGAAAAGAAGTATGGTGTATGCTACTTAGTATTACATTATATTGTATTGTATTCTATTGTATTGAATTGTGAAATAGAAAATATTTCACTGATTGATATTGTAAATAATAGTAGGAAATGCATATAATACACGAGATACACCCTCATTTCCTGTTCTCTGCAGCTGCAAAGAAAATACAGCAGCCCAAAGAGCACTGAGGAAGATTTGGGAAAATGCCACAGACTCTGACTTCAATCAATCCCTGAAGTCAGAGCTGTACTTTGTGTGTACATCTTCATCATGTGGCACAGGGTAGGAAAGACAAGAGAACATTCTCAGGGAATTCTTCCAAAATGGTTTTAAAATCTGCATAAAGCTGAAAGTAATCTTCCTTTGTCCGTAAAGGTCTGCCTTTCCATTCTGGTAAAGAGTATAATTTATGTTCTCAAACGTTAAAGGGAAGATTCCATGTATATAAATTTATTCTGTGTTCCTTCGGATTTGAATAATAATTATAATGACCATCAAAACACAGGGCACCAAAGAGCATTTACATGGCATCAAGCTGTTAAACACGCACACAAATGACACAGTCACGTCATAGTCGGGACCACCCTAGGGATGGGGAAAAGGAAGAACGCTGAGTCCCCGCCTGCTAACCTTTAAAAGCATGATTTGTGTTTGCTTCTGGGACTGCAAACCGCTTGAAACCCATTTTTGCTATGAACCACGACTGCATTAAAGCTTGACCTTCATTTTATATTTTTTATTCCTATAAATCTAAAATCAGATCTCTAAACTCTACATGAGTATGTTGATCCTTTCAAAAGCATTTGCCCAGGTGCTGGCTGGGCAGGGTTGATCAGCCCTGAGTTCACATGAAGACACGCTTCTCCAAGCTGGAGGATCTCAAATAAGAGATTTGCAGGGATATTCAGATGGAGTTGGGTGCCTAAGGCCTTTGTCCTAAGCCTGTGCCCCTGGATTCCAGAAAATGTAAAACCTCCATGACTCAGACCAGCACAGAGACTATCCATTACTGGGAAAGAAACATCCCTCAGCCAAAAGTTTCTAGAATTGGGCCAGCCAGCTAGGTCAGCAGATTAAAGCGCCCGCTTAGGCAGACACAAGGACCAGGGTTTCATCTGGGTGTGCAGTGCTGGACCTGACCCGCCCCCGGGGTGCACTGAGACAGAGATTGAGACTGGCAGGTGGCGTGTGCCCGTGTATCAGAAGGTGCCCCTTCAGCTTGCAAAGCTGTTGTCCTTTCCTGTCTCCCCACCAACAAGCAAATTAAATTTTTATTTATAAATGTGTGTTAGTTTTATTTTCAATTCTACTAAAGCAAGGACCCACACTATCCAGAGACAGAAACACAGAAATATTCAACCACTGCACTGAGAACAAACACCATAGTGTTGTTGTAAAACTCAAATTTGCTATACCCTGTGTAAAAGTCATAAAGTTTTTCTGAGGTAATTGGCTTTTCTTCATTTTTATTCCAAGAAACACCTTTAATAATTCATTTGATTGTGTCAAGCCAGTCTAAACAGGAGAGCAACAACGTGAAAACAATTTCCTATGCATTCTAGGCAAAAATGTAAATGGTTGTGCTTTCTGTTAGGGACTGTGGGTTAGGAAGTAAAAGTCTCACACAAATACAAATTAAAGAAAGATCTGGTTATGATAAATTGTTGTTGAGAGAATGGCTAACGATGTCTATTTATGAACACTAGTATTTATTCTAAGTTTCTTCTCTTCTCTTCCTTCTCTCTGAGGTACTGGAAACCTCCAGAAGTCTGTTCTTCCTTTTAGCCTTAAATTAAGACTGCTTGGAAAAGCCTTATATCCAATAAATGAAGTTCATCAGGGGGAAAATGAGCAGCTTATGGAAGAATGATGGAGAGGGAGATACCAAGAAGGCAAAAGCATCCCGAATCAGAGACTGACAAGAAGCTCCCAGGAAAATCCAAGTGTCAAGCAAGGAAGGGCCTTAGATTAATCCCAAAACCCACATATATGATAAAGAACAGTAAATTGTGAGAATTAAAAACAAAATAAGAGCACTGGGGAAATTTTAAAAAATTGATATCTTTTTTCCATTGATACAGGTGAACTCAAGGAAGATACATGTGCCACTCATACGGCCGTTAAGATAATGCATAATTATTACTACTCTTTTCTCTGTTGTGTCATATTTAATTTTTCCACTGCTTCCACATGAGATTAGAATTTTACCTAAGACATACTACCTTGATTCTCTTAAATTTCATTTAGTATACAACAAAACTGATACATATTTATTGGGTGAACTAATAATTATTGATTGAAATAATCGAAAGACAATTTATTGATAGAATCAATGCCTTACAATTTAAATACTGATTTTATTGAAACAAAATACTTTTATTACCTTAGAAAAGAGCAAAGGATCCAGCAGTAAATTATGAATGACTAAGTAACTAACCAAAACAACACCCAGTCTTGAGCTAATCCAATGTAGAAAGAACGGTCATTATTTTGACTCAATTAGAAGAAGTAAAAAACCAAATAACACAGTCATGTTAAAATAGAAAGTACACTAAAAGTAGATGTATTTTTAGAACTTGGATTTTGTCTCTAAATAATTTATTTTCATTTTCTTTCTTTTTCAAAATAATGTATAAAAATCGGGAAATTTCTGAATTTTATACAGAAAATAGAAGGCAAAATACTTTCTACCTGATAAAAAGATGAAAATGTTTTAGTTGATGTTCTTATCTCCTCAGATCTGCTTTATAGAGAAAAACCAAACTTTTTATACACAGGGAGAGTGGGATATGTTCCATAATGTCATCAATGTGGCTCTCAAAATAATTAAGTTATTGCACTCAGAGTTTTTACAAATTCGATCTGATACATGCCGGGCATGGAGGCATACCTGTGTGATCCCAGCACTAGGGAAGCTGGGGCAGGAGGACATCCATGAGTCTGAGGCCTTTTTGATCCCTTGCTTGGATTTTTAGACTATCTTGGGGATAGTAATCTACTTAAAGACTACATCACCACTCAAAATGGAAGCAAATCCCATAACAAATAATAGGAAATAATTAAGGTAAAATTCACAAGATAAGACCTATTATAAACATTTAAAGTTATAATTAAGCAGACACTGAAATCCTGTTGTTATCTGAACTAAGAATTCTTTTCAATAACATTTTAAACACACAACATTTCCTCTGGATACAATAAAAAAAAAAGACAAGCACCTATAATTGTTTGATCTTTCTATCTTTCATTCTTAAGCTCTTTGCTTTCATCAGAAAACACTTCTGAGCTAATTCAACACTGGTAACTTATTTCAATGAAATCCTGTCAATTCAGGCATGCAATTTCTAGAAGACTCCAGAATAATGAATGAGGTATCTGAATTTGTATATACATACTAAATAAGATTCAGTTAATTTTGTTAGTAACAATTTTCAAAATTGAAGCTTACTTGAAGCCCACGTTACAAAGTCCTTCATTTAACAGAAAATTGGAAGCTAGAATTACACGTCACGAGTTATTTAGAACTGGCACAGTTAAAAGTAGAATTCATACCAGAATTAGATTATCCCCTATAAGACTGTAGTTTCCTATTTTTATGTTCTAGAATCAGCCTAGCTATAGCCATAGTTAAGGTAAGGACTGTATGCAACAATAAATCTTCATTAAGTTGCAGCTGAAAAACACGATTATATGTAGATTTGGATTTCAAAAGAGACCATGGAAGATGAAACATTTGAATGATGACTTGAGGATGATGATGATTTTAAAGATAGTCATGACAAAAAGAATGAAATTGTACTATGCACTGAGTTCAAAATGTACAGTGCCAGTTGCAGTGGCACACACCAGTGATCCCAGCACTTGGGAGGCCAAGGCAGGACGATCGTTGGGAGTTCAAGACCAGCCTGGGCTACAAAGCGAACTCAAGGCCATCCTGAACTGCATAGTAAGACCCTGTCTCAAAAAGACAAAAAAAGTATAAAGAACAAAGAACTGTTTATCTTTAATGAAACACAGAACATGTTGTCAAGGGTGTAAAATACTGTTTGTCCATCTAGGAAGCTGAACTTTGAGGCACAGATAGTAAGAGTCCATAGAGAGTTGCCAGAGAGGAAGAAGTGCTTGCTTTCTGTAGCTTGTAGTGACCAAAGCCAAGCCAATCATATCCAGTTGGAGTTAATTCTGAGGTGAGTGTTGAAAGCAGTAAATTTTTGTGTCAAGTGGACTTGGGAAGAGAAACCCATTACGTACAAAGTAAACAGAAAGAATTGAGTTGATATTGAGAAGATTCCAGTTTTGAAACCCCTAGAAGCTATCATGCTTTCTCACCTACAACAGTTAAAATATTTTTTCACTTATACTTCCACATTTGTTCTCCCAAAGGAATGTCCATCTCACAGCAATGTTGTGAGGGGAAAGAGATAATTAAAGGTGAGGAGAATGCTAGAAATTTCTTCTACAACAAATAAGGGTCTTAGTTTGAATATTCCATTTGCAGTTGAGAAAGAAGAATGGATTCAGAGTACATTCTGGGAAATACAGGTAGTAGGGACACTAGCTACAAGTCAAATGCAGAACTAAACACTTATCAGGCATCATTTAATTACTTCTTAGAGAAATTCGTGATGTAAGGAGATTTTTTTCTGTTGAGAAAAATATGAAAATATCTCTTACAGAAATTAATCAAAATTGGAATTCAAACTGTCTTGAATTTCACAACTCAGTATACTAATTTCTTATCTTATTTTCAACTTATGTATTTGGAAAAAATATGTATGTGGTACAGGGTTTCACTACACAGCTCCAACTAATAGTGATCTTCCTGTTTTCAGCCTCCCCAGTGCAGGGATTACAGGTGTGCACCATTATGCCGGGTCTCCATCACTGGCTCAGCATGCCAGGGGGTGGGACCAGGGAGGCATGTGGTACTGAGAATCGAACCCCAGTCCCTGTGCTTACCTAAGCAGGCAGTTAGTCCACTGAGCTATCTCGCCAGCCCTATGATGGAGACATTTTTTGAAGGGCACTTGAAGGGACAACTTCACACACTCAAATTCCTTATCTGTTTTATCCAGCTAAAAGCACCATCTTAATGTTATTCAGCATACTAGTATTTGTCTTGTGTAAGTAACTGACATAGATGGACACAAAGACACTGAAAACACGGAAGATTCCTCAGCTTACATCTGCTACTTCACCCACACCGCAATGTGCACATTTTAAATGATAAGCCATTTCCTGCTTTTAAAACAGCATTTAATTTTCTGCTTATCAATTATGTCTCTCCATTGATCAATTTTATATGATTATATCTTTCATACTCAAGTTACAGAAAAATTCTTTAGGAACCATTTCATTTCATTGAGTAACACAATACTAGCCAGGTGTTGTGGCACATGCCTGTAATCCCAGCTGAGGAAGGAGGTTCATTGTGAGTTTGAGACCAGCCTGGCTACAACATGAACTCAAGGCCAGACTGAATTGCACAGTGAGACCCTGCCTCAAAAAAGACAAAAAAAAA
>NDGN011238700.1:0-15456 GCA_002564285.1 Tympanoctomys barrerae | reverse complement strand
GGCTTTTTGTCTAAAGGCTCATGTGCTGGAGACTGGTCTCCAGTGTTGGACAGAGAGGGTGTGGTGAGGAGGTGAGACCTTGAAGAACCGGAAGGTGACTGGGCCAGGATGCCACGGCTCTTCTCAGTGCTGGCAGGGAAGAGGAGCCGTGGGTGCTCTTACAGGGCTGTGACCCCAGGCCTCCCCACTCTCTCAATGACCCTCCCAACATGTGCCACTCCTTCTCCGTGTCACTTGCCTACTTTCAGCCCCATCAGATAATGCCATCCACACCATTGGGCTCTTGGTCAAAGCTGATACCAGCACCATGGCCTGCACTGTGAGCTCAATGAACTTTTCATTCTTATAAAGTACTCAGCCTCAGACATTTTGTTATATAGCAACATAGAACCAACTAATGCAGACAATGAACTTGGAGGGTCCGGTGGCGGGGCGCCACACTGTACCACTGTTTTCTTGAGTTAGCTCCCCCACTTGACAGGGCTGCCAGTTAAAAAGCAAGCGCTTCACTCCAACTTAGTCTGGCTTCACTAAGGACTGAATTCTTTCCCATTGCTCAGAAAAAGTACTCAACAGCTCCAGCTTACAGAGGAGCAGGGTTGTTTTGGCTCATGATTTTCTGAGGATTTGGTCCACAATGTTGTCTCCAATGTAGAAGCAGCATGGCAGAGGGATGCGTGGGGGAAAGGTCCTTAATCCTGCAGCTGGGAAACAGAGAGAGAAGGCAGATCTGGGGCCAAGAGACCCCCTTCTAGTTCACAGTGCCTGGTGACCCCGCTCAGTGGGTGCGTCCACCAAATGTAATAGGGCTCCCTCATGGTTGAACCATTTCCGGAAAGCCCTCTCTCTGAAAAAAATGAGATTTTTTTTTTTTTTTTTGGGTCAGGGGGCATTTAGGTCAAGGCTTTGACAAGGGCCCTGCCCTCCTGAGCAATCACTTGGCACAAACAATGCTCAGGTGTTTCTTCTCCCGGGAAATCGGTAACCTGCTTACTTTGTGGGAAAAATATAACATCTTAAGAGTTCTTCTAGCGCTGGGGAGATAGCTTGGTAGTCTAAGTGCCTGCCTGGCAAACACAAAGACCCTGGTTTAGTCTCTGCTACCACATGCCCTGCTGGTCCTGGAATAGCGGGCTGCTGCGCTGGCCACCAAAATTGAGGATGGTGGCACCTGCCTGTAATCCCAGCGCTGGGGAGGCTGAGACAGGAGGATCACTACAAGTTCAAGCTGCATGGCGAGACCCTGTACCAAATATATACATACATAAATAAATGTATAAAAGAGCTCTTCTATAATAAAATCTTTTGGTTAGAATAGGACAGGAACTGAAGACCTTGGCAAAGGAAGGTAACCCTGCCTGGGGGGGGAACTTAGATACACTGGCTGCATAAGGATGGCAAGGTAATTTCGACCCTAGAGCCTGTTGGGGCAGGGTTGAAGGTGCTGGCTCTGGAAGGCTCCTGACCATATTACTGACAGGTGTTTACTGAGCAGTTCCAATAGTGAGTTAGTGTTGGCCTGAGGGGACAGTGAGGAGCAGCCAGCGGGCTGTGCCTGGGCTCTGCCTCTGTCCTCCCAGGCGACATCAGAGTGGGCACAGAAGCAGGGACAACGATGACGTCCACTCTTTCTTTGTTTCAGTCTCCGAGTGCATTTTAAAAGCTTTCTCCGTGATGGATGTTTTTTGGGAATTCTTTCTCTATGGAAGCTTGATCTTTTGGAGGACGGAAGAAAAATATGTCAATGCTCTTAAGGAATGTCGTTTCAAAGACCAGGAATTGTACTGTGATTTCCCCTAGCATGGGGCTTCCATAGCTGCCCATTGTCCTCCAATGTAAAGGCCTGAAGGCATGAGGGCAGCAGGGGCTCGCTTTCTCTCTGGCCACTCAGGCTTTCCAGGTGGTGGGACTTAGTAACTGTCACCCCCTAGCAGAGTGATCACGCGAGCATCCGTGTGACAGGCATCCATTAATAGTTCTTGGGCAGAATCTGTGGTCTCCCTCCTTCCTGAATTCTCTATTTAGCTGCTCCTGGCCAGAGCTGGCCTCCTTTCCCCTTCATCTTTTAGAAATCCAATTTTACAAGCTGTTGGTCTTGAGTGTGGACGGTTGCATTTTATTAATTTGAAAAAAATATTATTTTTAATGACTCTCGGATTCACTTTACCCTCTCCCTTTCCCTCTCCCCGTAGCTGCTGCCCACAGAGAAGAGACTTTTGTTTGTGCAGCTTTTATTGTGAGGAGTGTGAAGAGCCTGCTATGGGCAGCGTATGACTCACAGCTTCTGAGTGGTTTCCTTGGTTTGTCACCATGAAAAAGGAAGCCATATTTAGGCCTTTGGGGACTGATTCACTGGGCATTATATGGCATTTCTCATGGAAGAACTCTTAGTTTCCTGCACAAGACTGACCAGTCCCTTTCCAAGCACAATCAAAGGCTACTTATGCAGATGCAAATGTCCTTCTTCCCTTAGTGTGTCTTCTTCTTCTTTTGTAAGCAAGGCCACCGTCTGCAGTGACTAGGGTGCATAGGCATAGTGGGTGGTCCCGTGTCTTTTCTACAGCTAGCTCCTCAATGCCCAAGACAGCACCACTGGACCCCTTAGCAGCTGCTCTTGCCCAGCCTCCACTACCTGCTTTTCCTGGCCCACCTGCTTTATTTCGTCACTCATTGTCCATTCAGCATCCCCAACATTACCTTGCCAGGGAGCTGTTGTCCATACTGTTCCCCCCTTCAGGCCCTCTGAGTGTAGGCTAAGGCTCCTCCCTTCCCCTAGAAATCCCATGCAGGTTAATGTCAGGGGCCTTTCCTCTTGGTGTTGTCTGTTGCTTCCCATCTGAGCAGCATGTGACAGTGTCCGTTCACACCTGTCCTCCCTGAGGCGGAGGGGCTCTGGAATCCCTCCTGTGAGTGTGCACACCTGGAGTACCCACAGGAGGAGGGATCAAGAGGTGTGTACTATGAAGCTTTCTGACTGGTGGAGAGCTGGATACTGTGGTTTGCATAGTTGAGTGAACTGGGAACCTCTTTGGGGTTTCCTGGATTAAAAAGAGCAGAAGGGTGATTGGAGGTACCAAGCAGGCAGGTCTTCCTAGAGGTCTCTTATGCTGTGGTTGTTTGGTCTCCTAGCAGAAACCATAGAAATCCAGACCCAGTAACTTAAGGCACTAACTTCTGCCTTTTGATCACCAGTTTGGTTTAATAAACCTCTTTGCCCCTAATAGGATCATCATTTAACTGATGGCTGCTTTGTCACATAGGGCCCTTGACTTCTCAAAATGACCTTGTGTGAGCCTAAGTGAACACCACATTATGCTTACTTTTGCGTATTGGCTTTCAAGGCTGAATGGTTCAGGGCTGCATTGTAATTCTAATGGCCCCTTCTGAAGACAGTCATTAAACAGATAATGTAATTTAAAACAGAAATACCAATGGCGCAATCTGTTAAACTGGCTCTCCTTATGAGCCAGTGGTCAGCCAGCATACATGGGAGCTGACCACTGTCCTCTCCCTTTCCTTCCATTGCTTTCCTTCCTCTCCCAGGCAGTCGGAGCTTAAACGGAGCCTCTCTGTGGACCTTCTTGGAATCACGTGAACAACCCAGATTACTTGAGTTTGTCTGACCCAGATCCACATCTGCCTCATACTACGCAGGACCTTGGCCACGTAACTTGTGCTTATCTCTGCAGTGGGGTCTGTGGTGAAGAGCAGTGTGCCTACGTGGCACACATGACACAGATTCTGGCCTACATGTCAACATGCATGGGTGTGGGGGTGAGCGGTGATAGCGAATGGACTTGGCCTTTCAGTTCACTGCAGCGTTCCCCCAAAGTAGATCATTATTCTGCATGGAATAAATAGTGTTATCGGGCTGATATGCTTAAGGCTAATGAGCCCATGTCTAGCACCCGAGAAGCCAGATAACAAGACATGTTTTTCTCCATTGGCTTCTATTGATGTATTAATTAATGAAATCCAAGATTCCCTTTTGAGCTGGAGAAGTGTTTAAATCACTCCTGAGCTGTCGGTAGTGCCGTCTCCCCTCCTGCTACCAGATGCTGTGGACAGCCAGGAGAGAGAAAGCAATCAGATTGTCTCGTCACAGGCCTGGCCCAGGTGGGAGCAGAAACAGGGCCAGCCACGAAGGTCTGCCAGACACCACAGAGGCCACCTCTGCCCCAGCCCTGGGCCATGTCCCAGCCTGCAGCTGCTCTGGCCAGCCCTTGCTTCATGGTCGGCCATGGAGGACCAGCGTAAGCAGCCTAGTGGCTGTGGGTCTAGGTCTGCCCTCGAACCTGGCCTCTGCTGACCTCCACATCCTTGGGGATTTCCAATTTCTGCATGCCACAGGACATAAAGGAAGTGCTCCACCCTGCCATTAGGCTGGCTGACCCAAAGGAGGCTCCATTTCTCACCTTGCTGCTTGGTTTCTTTAGAGTGCCCATCTCCTGCTAGTGATCACGCGGTGAAAATCCCAGGCTTGGCACATGGGGGGCTTGGGCTCTCGGCCCTGCTCAGCACTTAACTAGCTTCACAGACTTAGGTAAGCTGTAAATTCTCTGAGCCTCCTGCACGTCTTTGTCTGTGAAATGGTAGTAACGAGACTAGGTGGCCCAAAGGCTAGATGTCGCAATTCCAGGAGTTAGCGTGTACGAAGAAGTTCCAGGAACATCACCTGAACAGACGAAAGAGCTAAAGGCAGCGGGGATGCTTATTATTTGTAGCTACGATCAATCTTATTAAATATGGAATGGGTGAAATAAGATGAGAAAAGAAATATTTCTCGCAAAAATGAAATTGCATTATTTTTCATACCTTTTCTAGTCCCCTCAGCTTTTCTAACACACTACTAAGAAATATCTTTAAGAGGCCTTCTTTCATATTAGAAATTCTTGTATGATTATCATTTCATTTTCCGTCGAAGAAAAGGAGGATATTTGAAAAATAAAGCTGTCACAAGTGGCTTACCCATCTTCGGCAACTTTTCTGGAACCAGTAATTGGTATCTTGGCCACAAAAATAACCATGTGCCCCTATGTTACATAAGAAAGCACATACCCTAGATCCTATAAATAGGCATGCACCCCTGTTTCTCATGAGTAACCATCTACTCCCTCATTTTATACATAGCCATGTACTCTGGCATCCCATAAGAAAGTATGTGCTCCATATGTAATTCATATGTAATTATATCCTCCAGCACCCCATGGGTAGCCACACCCCCCCAAACCCTTTAGGTAGTCATGTGCTACCAATACTCTAGGAAACTATGTGTTCCCAAATCCTATAGGTGAGCATGTACCTCCAGTATTGCATAGTCATGTAACCTCATGTCCTGTAGATAGCACGCATCTACCCACCTCTTCCTCCCTGCACACGGTGTGCCCGATGCGCCAGCCCAAATCTACAGTTAAGCAGAGTTTCCTTTGTGGCCTTTTCCACATTACACATGAAAATTTCCAAGAGTTCTGGGGTCATCTTCCTGCCTTAAAAGTCCTATACTCTGGCTCACTTGAACTCTGGCAGAGCTGGATTTCTGGGAAGCCTGGTGAGGTGTCATTTCTGTGTGTGTGTGTGTGTGTGTGTGTGCATGTGTGTGTGTGTGTGTGTGTATCTGTCTGTGTTTTCATTTTCACTACGTAGTTTAGATTGACCTTGAACTCATTTTGCAGCCCAGCCTGGTCTTGAACTCATGGCAATCCTCCTGCCTCAGCCTCCCAAGTGCTGGGATTATAAGCGTGTACCACCACACCCTGCAAGGTGTCATTTCACCAACATCTCAGGGTGGGAAGTGTGTACCACATTTCCACACCCCTACAGGAAGCTCTGGGTCTCTTTTAAATGTCACTGCTGAAGAGGGGCAGTGACACCCCAGTGGTGTCAAGCTACTCCCCAGCACACACTGCCAGAGGACCCCGAGGGTGACTGCCTGTCAGTGCTCCCTACTGCAACCCTGACCCCTTCCTTCACTTTGCTATTTCATACTCATAAAACTACCTGATGTTTTGCAACTCAGATCCCACTCTATTTAGAATCAATAACCACTTAGAATTAAAATTCGAGCCGAAATATAAGCCGTAAAAGCCCCTGATTATTTCATTAGTATTTTGCTAATTGGCATTAGATATTTAATTACACATTCCAAATATTTGATGAATTATTTCGGCGCTGTGTAGAAAGCCAGGGATGGGGGGGGGGCATACATTTTTCAGGAAACACAAAGCCTTGAAAGGAAATTTGCAGGAAGCGCTGGTGTCTCTGTGTGTCTGAGGCCCCAGCGCATGGTGTGGGGATTTGTTCTGTCTTTGAAGGAGCCCACCAGACGGTCATTAAGTCTCGCTGGGCACCCAGGGGCCTGAGCTGCTGCCTCTCCCCAGCTTTGTTCATCCACCGTACTTTGTGTCCGCCCTTTTCTTCCTGAGACATTATCTTCTCCGCTTTGATCTGCTTCCCACAACAGAAGGTGATTTCTCCCCCTCTTTTTATCCTCCCGATGGGCTGTTTTTTGACATGGATGAAAAGGAATCAGCCTCTTACCCCTCACCCCTCACTCTCACCCTGTCCCTTGTCCTTCCAATCCATCTCGCAGCAGGCCCTGTCTGCATCGGACACCAGATGGCCCCCACAACCTTCTTAGAATGGATTTGCATTAGATAACACTCGGTCTCTGGCTCCCTCCTGTAAGGTGTGGGAGCTGTTTCTCTAGGAGGAAAAAAAAAAAAAAGATAATTTCAGTACAAGGAAAAAAAACCCCACAAACCTTCATTTCTCTTTCTTCTGGGATCCTTCTGAAGATAAGTGGGCACAGAATTCACCCAGCCCCCAGAGTGTGCTCTGCTTCTTAACTAGATGTAGGGCTTTGGTTCCCCCGACCAACAGCCTTATGGTCCAGTCTCACGGGACAATGGAAAGTGTTGGCCCTCAGTCAGGGCTGCTGCAGGCACGGCTTACCTGTTGTGCAGGTGAACTGCAAGCAGAACTGGACCTAAGACGCAAGCAGCTCTGCTGCCCACACATGACGCTCACCCTGTGCTAGACCTGGGACGAGTGGGACACATTTCTCTTTGATTCTCACAGCGATTCTTCCATTACTCTCTCATTGCACTGTGATGGGGCGAACTTGAGACCTGCAGTGTCTTCCCAAGAACCCAGAAGGCTGCGTCCCAGACACAAACCTGCAGCACACATGAAAGGAAGAACCTGGCCCTGTAAGGGCCAGCCCCACACAGCCAAGTGCCGTGGAGCAGGAGGCAACAGCGTGGGCCCAGCAGCACCTCTAGCTGGAGGTGTCGTACACAAAGGTGTGTGGCTGGGAGTTAGATGGAGGCCCCAGGAGACCTTCGGATACCTAGCTGGACATGGTGGTGCAAACTGCAATCCCAGAACTCCGGGAGCCTGAAGATGGAAGATTACAGCTTCGAGCGTCATCTGGGCCACTCAGTGACTTGTGCAAAGGCCCTGCGTTCAATCCCCAGTACTAGCAAATGAACAACCAAAAAGGACACAAATACTTGTTTCTTTAGACAGGTGCTTCCAAGTGAGAACAATCATTTTGTTTTGAAGATCGGTCTGGGAGGCCACCAATGAAGTCTGAAGGCCACGGTCTCAGCCTATCCAAGGATGCTCTCAGAAAGAAGTACAGGAACTACAGAGTTCCAGAGTGCTCTGGGTGGGGCACTCTCACACCATCTGGTTCTGATTGGCTCCTGAGGCCGTCAGTATCTCTCAGGTCACTCAGCTGTAAAAGCGAGACAGTGTACCCAGCTCAGCTCATTGGCAGAAGAGACACCTAGAGACCAGTTCTTCACAAGTCACAAGCACCGAACGCCAGCAAGGACAGGGAGGTGAAGCAGGAGGAAGATACTGGTGCCTGAGCCATTGCCTTCCCATTCCTGATATCATCTGGCTTTAAAATGCATTTGTATTTTAACTAGCCTGTGTAAGCAAATATACCAGTTTTTATGAGAAATTACCTCAAATCTTCTTGGAAGTAGAGTGAGCATAACATAGCAAGCAGTAGAATTTTTTTTTTCCCAATAGAAATCTACCTGCAGTAATCAACACCCAGGAAACCTTTTGTCCCTCTCTGCATTTGGAGCCATTGGACTGTGACGGGGGCTTGAATTCAGGCACTGTCTCCATCAGGCTGGGGACCAGCCCTGGCTTGTCTCTGTCCTGAAGTGATCCACACCACAGCCCTAGGGTCTCCAGGAGCATCCTCCCCTGGATAGTGCCTGTCCTTCTTTCTGGGCAGCTCTACCATCTCCACCACTCCCCGACCACTGAAAATATCAGTTCTTCAGTGGCTCAGATCAATGTTTAACTGTTGAACAAAAGAGAAACTTCCAGAATTCAACCAGATCATAGGAAGATCCTTATCTTGCAGGCAAATCTTAAAATCAAGGTGTAGCTAGTATGATTAATGGCTTAAGCTGATTTTCATTGCTTAAATAATTTCTTTCCCCTCTTTCTACTCTTAGTCCCACCAGAGCTTTGGATCCAGTGATAGAGTATCTCCTATGAGAAGTCTTTTGGTATCCCTAGCAGAATTCTCCCTCACCCCTATGGCTCCCTGTCTCTCGCTCTGGCATGTAACTCCTATCTGCATAACGTCAACTGTCACATGTCATGCTCCTTCTTCCAGAGGACTGGCTATCCCTTGCTGGCATTACCTGAGCTGGCTGCTTCTGTGTTAGTCCTGCCGTGTAAGAGTTGAACAGATCGGATGTCTGGGACAATTTTGCCTATCTAACTAGTTATCTATCTATCTATCTATCTATCTATCTATCTATCTATCTATCCATCCATCCATCATCTATCTATTTAATCTAGCTAATCTATGTTTTGCATTACTGAGAAGATTGAATCTAGACTTTCACACTGAGCTACATCCCTACAACTGTTTATTTTAAAATAAATAAGTTCCTAAGCTGCTCAGCCTAGGCTTGAGCCTGCCATTGCTCTGCCTCAGCTACCAGGAATGCTGGAGCTACAGGCATGTGCCACCACGTCTGGCTTATAGTTGTGTTTGAGAGGGAGTGGTGGGTAAAAGTAGACTGTGGCCCCAGACCTTGAGAGATAGAGCAGGAAAGTCCCCTTGGGTTGGGGTAGTAAGAGCTGCCCCTTAGAACGCTCATGCTGAGGCCTATCCTCGTACTTCTTTAATGAAGACTTTTGTCTCTGGACTCAAGAAGAGAATACAACAAAGTTTCATGAAGAGAGGCTGGGGCAAACACACTCCTAGACCTTTCCAGAAGGAAAGAGGTCCCTCTCATGCACATGAGGGCAGTTGTGGCCCTCAGGGTTGGCCTTTCATTTGGACAGGACTTGCAGCAATAGGGCTTGTAAAACACCTTTCTATCTTTATATCTTGTTTGTAAAACACCTTTCTATCTTGGGGACTAGGTCCTGGAGATCAGGGGCAGTGGTTGAGGAGACCTTGGGAAGGCAAGTTGGGTGTGGGACAGTAGAGAAAGGGAGGTTAAGTCTCCTGAGAGGAAGTTTCCAGAAGCTCTACTGCACATGCCCAGAAGACTTCAATGAAAATGTCTGCTTCCATATCACTTCAGTAGGCAAGAACTCAGACAAAGGGCACCTCTCTCTTTCTCTAGCTTCTGTGTCCTGAGACTCTTAGCAGACAAGAGAATGTTATGTTTTGTGTTTCATGACCCAGTATTTGAGGGCAGCAACCCTCACACCCACACATGTGCTCACCCCAGTGCACACAGACACCCAAGACTGGGGTTGAGATAAAAGGCTACCATGTAACCTGGTCCTGAACCACCTCTCCCTGACTCCCTCTCCCACACAGATAGAGGATGCTGCAAAGTCTGCCAGGCACTTTGTCAGAGATCATCAAGAAATTGGTCTGGGGCTGGGGAGATAGCTCAGCAATCTAAGCGCCTGACTGGCAAGTGCAAGGACCTGGGTTCGATCCCTGGTACCACATGCTGTACCAGCCCTCTGCACTGTACTGGTCACTGAAACTGGGCATGGTGGCACATGTGCTTATAATCCCAGTGCTGGAGAGGCTGATCACTATGAGTCCTTGCTGCATAGCAAGACCCTGTACCAAATAAATAAATTAAAAAGAAAAAAGTGGCCTGGTCTGTGTCCCTCTTGGAACTCTGAGTTTTATAGGAGACATACATTTAACCCAATCAGGTGCACTAATCACTGGGAAAGGTACCTTTAGATAGGAAGGAGAGAAAAGGCCCTTGCTCAGGGGGACAGGTAATGGACTGTCACTTGACCCAGTCTCTGGAAAGTCAGGGTCAGCCATTCCTATGTGCTTTTGAAACAAAGGGAAAAATATTTAAAAGCAAAGTGAATAAAGCCCTTTCTGCCTGCTAAGAACATGTTTGTGGGGGACACTGATAGAATTTATATCAGTGAGGGAATAATCATCTCAGCCCCGGGAGCTGAACTTGGAGACTTGGTGATGTCTATGCTGCTGAATCCCAGACAAGGCAGATCCACACAGGCAGGTGGGGGAAGCCACTAACTTGCTTTGTGCAGTGAGGTCTGAGAATGTGAGAAGGCCTTATTTGTTTGAATGACTGGAGAGAGAGGTGTCCTGTCAATCAGGAAAGAGATGAAATCCAACAGACAACTTTATCATTGAGTTTTAAAGGATCTGCTTCATGGAAGTGCCCCTACCTCCCGCTGCTTCCTCCATTCTATTCCACTGGGTTGCAGGTGGAGTCCTGAGGCCAGATTCTCACAGCAAGTACTACTTTAGGTGGGAGGTTGAGGGGCCCGGCAGATAGCAGAGGGCATTTAAAGTGGAAGTGAAGACCCTAGGAGCTCCTGAATTTGGCCAGTGCTGGAAGTTGGAGTCCTGCACCCTGGGACTCTGTCCAGGAAGATTTTGGCCGTATCCCAGCCCATGGGGTTGGTGCTGGAGTTGATTTTGACTTGACATCTGGATCACATTAATGCTGAGAACTGAGGATGAAGAAAGAACCTCTTCATTTATTATTTGGTACAAACATTAGTCCAGTTATAAGGGGCAAAAAAAAAAATCAGAATTCTAGGATTATTTTTAAACAAAACCTTTCATTAAATCTGAGTAGGTTCAGTAGCTGGTGCTAATGGCTATGAAGTGTGGACAAGTGGGTGTCCTGCTGAACCTGCCCTCTGGAAGGACCGGGAGGACCACTTCTTACCAGTGTGGGAAAAGCCTGCTTCCCTAGGGTGGGCCTGAGACACTTGAAAACTGCTTGACTTAAAGACTATAAAAATGGTACCCCACAGGGCCTGTGCGCAGAGCCATACTCAGCAAGGCTTTTGTGCACAGACAGGGCAAGATATATTTGTTTAGTCCATGTCTGAATTTTTCACTGACTGCAAATTATTTGGCAGCATGTTAATAAAGACTGCTGCATCAGGAATCCTAAGGCCTCCGAGTCACATTTGGAGGCTCCATCCTGGGCAGAGGAGGGGCATGCCCCTCCACCTAGTACCTGAGTACCAGAAGCTATCATCCCCCATGAAGCCAGGCAGGATCTGCCTTCTGAAGGTTGAGCCTGGGAGAGCTGGAAGCATCACTGGATAGGACCACGTATAAAGGGCCTCTTGCCTACGCTACTGTTGACATTAGGGGCCTGGAAACTCTGTCACAGAGGCTGTGCTGTTGGTGTTGTAGGACATACAGCAGTATCTTCAACCTGGACTGATCTCATGCCTTCTCCTATAAATTATAACAAACAAACAAAAATGTCTCCAAACATCGCCAAATAGCCTGTGGGCCATGGGCTTGTCTGGGGCTAAGGATCACTGAGATTGGTTCAAAAGAACCTGTCCTCAAAGAGCTTAAAATCTGCTATTAAAACAGCACATGTGCCAGGTGCAGAGGCCCTGGGAACAAAAATGTGGGGAAAGAAAAGCTGCGTCCCTGGTCTCTGGTAACTGTCCCCATAATTTCAATTCCAGCGAGTCCTCTTTTCTTTTCTAAGAACTATATTTCTGAGGTCCCAAGTGACACATTCGACTCATTAAGGCATCTTAATTCCCACATGAATTATTGCTTGAAGGGCCTGAAGGCCCAGTATCTTGCCTTATTACACCTGTAGTTATGAGCAGTTACTATGGCCTTTATTACAGCATTCAGCACCAGCCATTAAATTTAAGGCATGAAAATGATGATTTCACCCCAAACCCACTCACCACTGGCACATTTCCATGCGTGTTCTCACACCCAGCGGAACCTCCAGAGCCCTCTGTCACGGGGTTCTCCCATACTGTAGCCCTTCTGTGACAGTACCCGGTTTGCTGAGGCTGCATGTCAATCATTCCCTGTGACTGTTCACAAAGGCCCCGTTCATGGTTTCCTTAGGTGCTGCCCTTAGCCAGCACGTCAGTAAATAAAGCAAAAGCTAGCGCTGTCACTCTCTCCCAGTGCAACAAAGGATTCTCCTTTTCCCTGTAGAAATCCAGTAGGACTAAAACTTTCCTTGTTTAGCTTGGGGCTAAACACACCCTACAGGAAGCCGAAAAATCGTCTAATTTTTTCAATGAAAGTCCATGCCAGTCAAAGGCATTCGTACCTCCTCACACTTAAGAAGCATAAAAAATGTACAAATATTGAAATCATTTTTCTCCACGGGCCAAGACCCACAGACACAATTATGAAAGGGAACAGCATTGGGGGGGGGGAGATGGGGGTGGGGGCGAGCGCCTTTGAAATTTCTGAGAAATCATAAACGCTGCTTCCGTTTTGTGTTTTAGATTTCACCAATAATGAGGAAATTGTCTGGGTTTCCACGGGTAGAGGTTCTTAAAGGCTTTAAAATCTGAATGTTAATGCTGCCCAATTGTGCAGTTTATATATAAGTTTGGACAAATCGGGTGGGTTCCATTTTGAGCTCGCCGTAGAAAAATACAAAGGGTGTGTGACAGATTGCAGGGGTGGGGGGAAACGCTCGTTCTGTAGACCACTGTGCAAAGAAACGAAGAAAGCGAGGTGTCCCGGGAAGGAACTCTTCTGCTCTCATGAAAGAGTTAACAGAAAGAAATAAAATCAGATATGTGTAGCCTCCAGACGTCCATTAAACCGCAGAATGCTGTTTTCTATCACAGATTATATGCCAGATGTTCAAACTATCTCTAATCATTGCAGATGTAATGGAGTAGAATGTTGCAGTTTGTGAGTTTACTGGCATTAATCCTATATACTGCACAAGGGAAAAGATTTTAAATATATAATTATATCTCATTAATACTCAGGTTTTATTTCCTTTCAACGGAACAGGACTTATTAAAGCAACCATTTACCGCATGTTTTCTTTCAGTATTTGGCCCCGGCATAATCCTGTGTGCATTCGACATGTAAATATGTACTAACCTGGGTGCAGAAAAACACCCAGGAATGGTTGTGAGTCCGCTGCTACCAAAATTCACTTTTATATGCATGAGATGTTTTTATATTGTAAATTGATAAGAGAGACTTCACCGCATACTTTCGGAGTTGCTGCTCCGGCTTTCTTCATGCCAGAAATATTTGTATTTCTTAATTTGAAAGGAAATTGCCTGTGCTCTGGCTCTTTATTGCATGTTGGGGGAAAGAACATTCTGGGCTCCAGAGGGGTCCCACGCGGATGGGAGAAAAGGCAGAAATCCCTGCCTGACAGCGCTATTCTCACAGGCACTTGTGGGACTCACCAGAAGACTAAAGGTTTTTTTTTTTTTATTTCTTTTTTTCCTAGAGCTTAGGCATGATTAGGGTGTACCCCAAGGGGAATGCTGGAGTGAGACGTCCCCTCTTGAGCATGCCTAGCACCTTTCCGCCAAATAAAACAGCAACCTTCCGCCAACTAGCTACAGCAGTCTGACACGATGAACGCTGACACCAGGCCATCCACTGGGCTGGCGCTCTGTCTCTGCCTTCCGTGGAGACTGGCCACAGCAGGTCCTCGCCCTGCCTCTCCCGTGGCCAGTGTCAGCCTTCCCAGCCTTCTGCCAAGGTGCTGCCGTCCTTCCTTCTCCTCCAGCTGGGTTTCCTCAATTGCCTGGCTCGTGGCAATGGATGGGTGCACCCAGGCATGGAGGCTGAGAAATGATGCAGGGGCTTGCTTTTCGGATGAAGATCGAGGCCCCGTCTTCAGCAACTGTCCCGTTTCTCTGATTACCATGTAGGTCGCTTGCAGTGACTCATGTGGTCATTCTAGTGATGGCCGTGGCTGGTGCTGGGGATTGCATCGACCTTGCTCACTGCCACCCTGGTGCCAAGCTCAGTGCCAGCTCTTCCTACCTCTTGCTTAAATGAGAAAAGAAAAGAATACATTAATGAACAGTGAAGGCCTTTTGGGAAAAGCTGGGTGGGGCTGACAATTTAGTACAATGTCCTTAGCTATCACTTTTGGCGTGGAGAAGAGTTTGATGGATTCTGCAATAATGAGATTGACGAGACAGATGGTCGCTGCCAGGAATTCAGCAGAGGCCAGCGTGATGGAGAGGCGACGGCTCCGTGTCAGAACCAGGGGTGGGAGCGGGAGGGGCAGGAAGCTCAGTTGTGCTTTCTGTCCCTCCGGGGGAGGCAGTGATCTGCAGGTCGCGTGGAGGGCGTGGCCCGCGGGAGCCTGACAAGGGGAAGCTGAGCTCACAGAGCGGAGTTCAGTCAGGATGCCCGGCAGGCAGCATCCTGGGAGTGGGAAAGAGTCCCAAAGGGGTGTTCGTGGAACAAGTTGATGCAGGGACCCAGGGATGGGAAGGAAAAGGAGGACAGAGGCGCCTCTGGCACCCAGGCAGCACAGCAGCCCCTTCTTTAATATTTAGGTTATTTTCAGACAATACTCACTGATTACTCTCTCTCTCTCTCTCTCCCTCTCTCTCAGTCTTCCCCCTCCCTCCTCTTCTCTACCTTCTCCACCTTCTCCTCTTCCTTCTCCCTCTCCCCTATCCTCCCTCCCCTCCTCACTAAGTGAAATCCAGAAGCCCCCAACCATCATTTCTCAATTGTTTTATTTAGCACCGTCTGTTTTCAAGGACCCTTCCTGTGCGCACACCTGTCTCCAGTATCAGATCGTCCCAAAGGAGAGGAACTATCTCTCACTGAACACTTGCTAAATGCAAGATAGAAACACACAATAAATGAATTAATGGAAAATTGATCACAAAAGACGTGTGCTAAGAATCATTCTGTAGTATGCAAATGCAATTTGGAATGCTTTTAAAAGTTTTAAATATATATGACCTGGGGCCTTGGGATATAGCTCAGGGTCACAAGTGCCTGCCTGGCAAGTGCAAGGTCCTGAGTTTGATTCCAGGTACGGGGGTGGGGGGGAAGTAAGGATTTAAAAAAATGACCTCTAAGTGGCCTAAGTGGCATCTAAAAGTTGGGAGATAGAGAACAGGAGGATCCATTCATGTAGCTGTTGGGACCAGTTGTGGGCCAGGGAAAGGGAGTGACTACATAGGTGGGGTCTTGATGGAATCACTTTATCCAAAGGCAAGTGG
>NDGN011238658.1:0-10472 GCA_002564285.1 Tympanoctomys barrerae | reverse complement strand
ATGTATCCTTTATTCCAGTGGATGCTTCATAATTCAAATGAAATATTTTAAGAGTTGTAAAATAATTTTCTCATATGTGAATCTTATGACTAGCTGAGCGGAAGCCATTTCTAGAAACTAATTTTGTGAGAAAATTAATAAGGCATTGTCTTTAAACTAAGTACAGTTTATAATTCATTGTGTATCTAATGTAATTTTACTCTGCAATAATAAATCATTGAAGATCTACCTAATTATTTTGCAATGTATTAAGAATGCAAAGGCCTAAAGGCAAACATTTTATAACATGATTGACAACATTTTTATTTTTAGACTAATGAAAATTTTATTGTTTATAGTAAGATAAAAATTCCCATCAAAATTTATACTATGGGGGTCATGAAAAAGACAATATTACATTTTCTCTTGTAACTTAGCTTAGAGAATTAATTATAGATTCATTATTGTTTACTCTTCATTGGAATTGTTCCGGGGAAAAGGAGAAGTAAAGAAACAGAAGTAAAAGCTCAACAGACAGGATTATTTCAAAACAAACCTGAGAGAGATGATGCTGGCCCTGGAGATCAGAACAGCAGCTCTCCTACAAGGTATGGGGTTTTTCTTGGGTCCTGAGGAAGGGAAAATTCAGTGAGAGGCACCTGTGGCCACCTCTCAAGGACAAGGCTAGAGAAAGCAGGAACGGTGATTGTAGCCTAAGGCTGAGGCTGGGGAAGGAGGAGAGGAGGCCTCTCTCAGCACCGGGGTCACAGCGCTGAGTCCCCAGGTGTAGTTGTGCTGGGAGGAGAGAGGGGACGCTCTAGCGTGTCTCTGACCAGGATGGTGACAGTAGAATTCTTTCTGGCACGCTGAGATTTAAGTCTTGTTTAATATTATAGATTAAGCTGTTCGATGCTAAAATACAAAAGTAATAGTTTGGTTAAACTATTATGATTAATGAAATCTTAGGATATCTTCACAGTTAGATACAGATGCCATTTTATAGAAGTGGCTATTCAATAGCCAGGAAAATGGATGAACTTACTAACATTACTATCACAATTATTATTCCTAACAAGACAAAAACTTTGCCCGGAAATACAGCTAGCTCTCTTCCTTAATTTATCATCATAAAACTCCTGAGTGGAACTAACTGTGCTGAGCTATAGATTGACAGCAGATTTAATGAAGTGCTTGCCACCAGCCAGGAAACATCCCTGAACAATGTGGACTTTGCAATATAAAGAAATGTCAGCGTCGTGAATATCTGAAGTGGAATTTACCATATGACTCATTGATCTCAAAAATAAGCTTACAAGTTTGATACCATTTGAAATAGTCTTATTTCAATTCTCCAGCATAGTCCAATCATGCCTTTGAGCATTCTGTCAATTGAATAATGTGAAAAGCTACAAATTTATAAGAGGAAAAAGTAGAAAAAGGCATTAGATGAAATATTAAACTTAAGCTATGTATATGATTACACAACATCCTTACTTTATTCTCATGGCAACAGTTAATAATGTATAGTTATATATTACCTAAAATTTAAATTCTTAGAATGTGTAGAGGAAAAATATTAAATTTAGCAGTGGAAAATGTAAATCCAGCTTATTTCTTCTTGTTGGATAATATCTCAAATTTTGAAAATTTTCTTGGCCATGGTCCAAGCAGAATGATTTCACTACAAAGATATTAGCTGCCGGCATAATCAAGACTGTTCTAAATATGTGTCTAGAATCAGTGAAGTGTCCTGCCAAGTACTCCTAATCATAAATCTTCGCATTATATCGATCGCTCCTTAAATAGGCTTAAAAATGCTTTTTAATTAAAAGAGAGTGTTCTGAGGACATAAAATTCTGTACAAGCAATAATCCAAGTCTGTGCCATTATGGTTAAGAGCAGTTGTCAAACATCACACAATGAGATAGTTACACAAGGCAAGTTTCTGGGTGGGAGGAGAGATGATTAAAATACCAAGAATTTACCAGGGTTGCAAGAAGAGAGGTGTTGAGTGGGTCAGTAGACATATTTACCATTATAAAAATCTACATAAATGAGCCTAGACAGAGAAAGCATCTGTGAATTTGTTAAATTTGAAAACTCTGGGGAGAATAATAAATATAGAGCAGGCAGCATGGGAAAAAAAGCCAGCAAAGTTTGGCAGCCGACTATACTAAAAGTAGTTGGATGTACAGAAATGGAACCCTATGCAGCTGCCTTAGGTATGGAGCACTGTGTCAGAGCCAAAATTCAAGGGCACTGAGTGCCCAAAGATTATTCAATTAAAAACTAAAGTTTCTATTAATGTTATGGTATATATTTTGGGCATATATGCCAATTATAATTGTGGGAAAAAAAACAGATTTCACAAAAAAACACCTGCGAACAGGTATGATGATTAATGTAAAAGAAATATCTACCCAAAATTAATCATATACCACTACTGAACCACACCTATTTGAGCATTAAATATTATTTGTACATATAGATATCTTTGAGAGGTTTATTAGGATATGTTAAAAAATGCTACAGACAACAGGAATAATTTTCTTGTTTCTCAGAGGAAACATACCTTATGATCACTATTGAGGAAAGTAAGCTTATAATGTTAGTTATAGATTCATAAAATGCATCCATGTACATATTTATATAATATTCATTATGTAGTATATGTTGTAAGTTTACAAACAGCATTTTAGTAAGTTTCAGTGATTCATAGTCAGTCAAGTAGAGAGATCAAGGTTGAATTATAAAATTCTAAAAGCATTACCATAGAAATACCACAGGCCTAATATTTCCCCTGCTGCAAACTTCTCAATTGAGAGTTCTTCTTCCCAGCTCTATGACTGGGATAAAACTAACTCCTACCACTGCCAAATTGGTAGAAATTGAGGTAGTCACATCACGAGTCTTGAGGAAAGATTCTAAGGCCCCGCTTAGACTAGGTCCATGGACTCAGTAAATTCTACTACATGATCTCTGTTTCATGGAAAGTGTGGAACTAAATTCATTTATTCATTTAGTCATTCCCTTCAAAAAATCCTTATTATCTCCTGTGTCTAAGATTTTACTGAGCTTTGGAACTATAGTGATTAGTAGTTAACACATGGTCTTGCCCTCATTATCTGAGAATAAGTGAAAAAGAAAGCTGTCTTATTTTTTAAATGCGAAATTTTAATAAGCAACTCAACCATAAGCACATAATGAATCACATATATTCTCATGAAAACATTACATTATATTTTGGAATTGTAAAATTATTCATTCACTCTTAAGTATTAATAATTTGCAAGCCTCAGAGTTACAAATTTATTTTATACTGTTCTCCTGTTCTTGTCCATCTTATGAACTTGGCTAGCCTCACTGATACTATGAACCTAGTTATGAGTTGCCTTAACAGATCTCCAAGTTGAGCATGGTGGTTCACATCAGTACTGTGGAAGGCTGTGGCCAAAGGATTGCAAGTTTGAGCCCAGATGGGGTAATTTAGTAACTTAGAGAGAAACAGAGATCCTATCTCAAAATAAAAAATAATTAAAACAAAGGGCTGGGGACCTAAATTGATGCAAAGACAATGGCTTCAAATGCCAGTACACATGCACACAAAAGCTCTATCTTCAGACTTGCCAGTTCCTCAATAAAATGCTCTCACATGATAGTGTAATCATGTCTGAGGCTCCCTGTCCTTGGAAGGGAGCCTCAGAATATGCGTCCCTCAGAGTTGCCCTGACTGTGGCTGTTCTCTGCATGCCTCATGCCCTGTGAGGTATCCTCAGGATGCTGCTATTGCTGCCTGCCTCCCAAAACAGGATGGTGGGCTCTGACTTGCCCTTGGGTCCTCTATTTGTCTTTAGCATTCATAGCCTAATGTAATCTACTATACGCTGTTGTCTATCCAGCTTCATTCTCTTTCTACTAGTCTGTTTTGTCTTTATGATTTCCCTCAAGGAAGGAGATAGTACTTACTTACTTCGTAGTATGGCCTTTTATTTAGGTGAAAAATATTTTTTCATGCAATGCTGAAAGAAAAAACTCACTGCAAGGATACCAAATCTTGCTTTCATTTTTCCTTTGTCCTCCTTATTCTCTATCTCCTTTTTCTTTTCCACTTTTCTTTTTATTATCTGAGCACAAAGCATAGATATAGTTGTAAGAATACATAATACAATTAATTTGGGGGCTTTTGCATAATAACTTATCTTCCATTTGCAGCCCCAATATCAATGACATACGAGCCTCTTTCTTCAGACCCAGACAGAAAACACAGTTTTCATCATTTCATTAAAATCAGTGTTTTGGGGCTGGAGAGACAGCAGTCTAAGTGTCTGTGTGGAAAGTGCAAGGATCCACACTCAATCCCTGGTACTACATGCCCTGCCAGTGCCACAGCCCTTGCCCCACAGTACCTGCCACCAGAACCGGGTGTGGTGGTGCACACCTCCAATCCCAGTGCTGGGGAGGCTGAGCCAGGAGTATCACTATGAGTCTGAGCTGTGTAGTGAGATAAATAAAAGACTAAAATCAGTGCTTTCACAAACAAAGTCAATGACATATTTCCCAAAGAAGAGTATGGCTCCCTTTTCCTCTAGATTATCCTACTTCTCCTCAACTAAGCAAATGACTTTGAGTCCCTTCTTTTCATCAAAGGATATCTCTCCCCACAATGCCCATCTTATTTTGGCTTTCAGTTTCACTCACCTAACCATTTCCCTTATTTTTTCATAATGCAATTCACCTTTTATGTTTAGTTATTAAATATACCTGACAATTCTTTATGTTTTGTTTTATTATGTTATAGGATTTACAGCCTTTAAAAGTCTATCTCTCAGATGCCTGGAATATAAATCCTTTTGTCTAATCTCACTCTGATCTTTGTTTATTTTTATCCATTTACCTAGAATATATCCTCTTCCTTTGAAGTTATTTATATGTAACTATTTCCTTTCCCTCTAATAAAATATGGTCTTCACTTATCCAAACTTTGCTCATTTTTCACTCAAAATATTACTCTGTCTATGGTCTTACTAGCTCTATCTTACTCAGTCTCTTCTTGCTTATTGTCCTGAATTTCAATTTGCTTGATTATTATACTTTGTTTTGTTCTTCTTTATAACTGGAGTCATTTCTTATCTAATACATACTATAAATAATACCTTATTTTTCTGTCTTGGAATTCAATCATACCATTAAAGAAGCAAGACATGCTACCTCCATAAGGCAACAGAAGTGAGTTTTATAGTCAGATATACTCAATGTACTTGCAGTAAAAAAAAGACTGAAGAATTTAGGGCAAGCTATGGCACACACTATACCAATATAAGCATGTCTTACTTAGAATGATGCAGTGAGGAAAGTAGCTCAGTGATAAGAGACGGAATAATTAAATGCAATCCTTATCAGTGAAACTAAAATTCTTAAATTGTTTCTGTCTTCCACCCATATAAGCCTGTAGAGGAGACAAGCTGTCACAGTCTTGAGAATACTTAAGTCTCTTCATTGTTTGCACTTTATGGCTTAGACTGCTCTGTCCTTATAAGGAGACCACCCTCATCTTGCTAATGATGAGACTTCTTCGGAGTATTTTCCAGATCTTGACGACTCTCAGCAGTCATTCCTACCTGGAGATATTCATGAACACCTGTCTGATTTGGCAAGGTACAGACGACACAACCAGCCAAAAGTGAAATTTCTCACTTAGGTGTTTTTGTGAAGTTTCCCAAATTTGAGGGAGAAAAAAAAAAAAAAAAGAAAACTTTCCTCCCTTCTTTACTGCTTCTTCTTGCAGAAGACAAAGTTAGAAAAACTTTGCCACTGACCTATCTGCTTTACAGATGATATTGTTTCTTGAAATAGGTTCACAGGTACAATAGGAGTATAGGTTAAAAATAGTGCATGACCTCCCTTCTCCTGCAGCTACTGCACAGCAGGCCCCCACAAGCAATGCATCCAAGATACAGTAGACGTCAATACACTATACACACGGCAGTTTTATTTGGTACTAGAGAGCTAACAGAGATGCCTTCTTCAACCTACTTGTACGAGTTTAATCATTGCGGCACCATCCCAAAATTACAGCATAAATGTACATGCTCTGAAACAACAGCGAACTGGTTTTAAGAAAATTTAACACCTACAAGGGACATATGACTTTCTAGAATAGACTTTTAATGCTGGATAGTATTAGACATAGACTTACTTGCTGTATGTATGGCTTACAAGTTTATACTCACAAGGTGTGAATAGGTAGAGCTCCTCGGGGCCATTTAGGCACTTCCCCCACAATAAGTGATGTAAAACTCTTGCCTTGAGATGAGGTGTAGAATGTATAAAAGTTGTACAAGAGGTCTACTGCTAGGAGCTAGCATCATAGGACTGATTACCAAAGCAATGTCAATGTCTTTGTCTAATAAAGAGCATCAAAAGAGAAAAAAAAAAACTCAGATATTTGTTTCTAAAGAAGAGAAGGTACAACGTGAAGACAACTTGAGAAAGAGGTCCAAGGGACGTAAAAGGCAGAAGGCCTCATAGCCTGGCAGAAGGGGAAGGACCTCTGAAAGTACACAGGCGTGTGCCCAATCGAAGTCCTTTTACACCTGTTTCCTGAAAATTCAAGCAAATTATTTATCAGTTGCGATCACCATTCTTTTACAAAATGCATCATATTTTTCTTGTAACATACGTTGAGTTTAAATGATAAAATAAACATATATGCTCAGGACAACTAATATGAAAAAATAGTATGCTTTAGCAAATGAACAAATACATAAATTCTTACAAGCCTTAAATATAAATTAAGCCTGTAATTTAATATTAGATTGAATAAGATTTATTTTTCACACCCCTATTTCTAAATCTTGTTAAATCTAAAGTTAAAAAGTGAAATGAAATCAGAGAAGTTTATGCTTTTCTACCTCCCAAGCCCATAACTTCTTTCTAATGATTAAAAGCAAAAAGTGCAGCCAGTGAGATAGCTCAGCGGCAGGCCAGCCTGATAGCTCAGCAGATTAAAACGCCTGCCTGGGCAGAGCACAGTGGCCAGTGTTCAGTCGTCGGTGTGCTGTGCCAGCCCCGCTGCCGGGTCACACTGAGACAGCGATTGAGACTGGGCATGGTGGCACGCGTTTGGGAGGCTGAAAACAGGAGAATCACCATGAGTGTAATCTACATAGTGAGACCCTGTAGACCCTGTAGCCGCTATACTAAATGAATTTTTAACAAAAATGTATCTCAGTGGACTAAGCACATACTTAGGCAAGTGCAGAGACCAGGGTTCCATCCCCCGCACCACATGCTGCGCAGGCTCCGCCCCCCAGGCCCACTGATCCGGCCAACCAGTCCAGGCATGATGGCTTGTGCGTGTAATCCCAGCTCTGGCGAGACTGAAAAATAGGAGCATCACTGCGAGTCTGAGTTGCATAGTGAGACCATGTGCCAAATACATTTAAAAAAATAAAAGTGAAGAGAAAAATATCATGTCAGGTCATAAACACTTCTTCCACTTTGAGCTAACTTTAAAGTTGAAGTAGGTAAGCAGCAGATGCTCAGAATATTCTTGCTTTTACTACCACACGTGGCAAGGAAAGAAACCCACTTGGATAAACGCAACCACAGCATCCAGTTAGTAGGTATTTCTCCGCAAACCTAGTAGCTAACAGCACAGATACATAGCTGTCCTTCTGACATCGTTTTAGAAGCTGCAAGTAGAAAAGAAAAGCTTCACCTGAAGGTAAAAATCAAGTGGGTGAAGAATAGGGAAAAGGCTATGGAAGGTTTCCACAACACTAAATACCTGGCTGCTATACTAGTTTTGACCAACACTTAAATTGAAGTGAAGTAGTACTTTATAATGTATATATACTGAAGTTTAGTGTTCACAATTATTTATTTTATGCTTCTTCTAGGAAAAAATAAAGAAAAAGTAAAATGAAACCTTATACAAAATATGAACTCCAGGACCATGTCCTCAAATTATATGATTTAATCTACTTGTATTGATACAATTCATGTATACAGGTGTAAGTTTGTAGACATTTACAAACATATATAAATGCATAAAATATACAATATAAATTTAAAACATAGATTATGCTTTTCAAAAGTTCAATAAATTTCTTCTCCTTAGCAATATGTCATAGGTATTCAATGTGCTATTAAATATTTTTGAAAACATTATTTTAATTATTTTATAATTATTTATTTAATAAAATAATAAAATTTTCTTAGATTACCAGTTTAGAAATTTTCTTGTTCTTACATTAAAATAAGACTGGAAAGTACATATATATGTTCATTTATATACACATGGAGTTGTGGTTATCACTGATATTTTAATGCATGTTAAATTCTTAGATAAAATGTTCTACATCCAAGGATATTTATATACATACACAGTATATATAGTTTAATATATGGTTTGATAATCTTATTCCAAGTGAAATTATATCTCTGCTTACACTGTAGTTCTTGATTTATTTCAGGAGATGTCCTTTGGAAGTGGGTGTGTGAAAACTGGTATATATTTAAAAATCTTATTTTTATTACTTATTTGCTCAGTGATTCCTGAGCAAATTTTATCTTCTGATTTGTTATTTCAGTAAAATGACTTTGTTTTGAGAGACCTCTGTGGGATTCTTTCCTGTTTTGTCTCTACCCTCTTAGGGAAAGACCCTGGCTGTCATTCCATGCTAATTAATGAAGAGCTCCATCCTGTGGCCATTCTAGAACAATCCAGTTGCCTTCCCGACCTGAACCAGCACAGCTCTGCCCTCTGGTTAGTTCTAAAAACCTAATGATTATTTACAGCAAAGCTTCCCTTACATGTCCCCGCCCCAATGACCACACCAATAGCTCCACACATGATTCCTGTCCTTACTGACCCACATCTAAGCCACTGTGAGAAATCCCCAACTCTCCAACACCACCCTGTATAGTAAAGTGGAAAACTGAGCAATAATCTCTCTATAAATACTACCCTCCATGATCAGATCACTCAAGAACATCTGAAATCATCTTAAACATGCTTTTCTTCCTTTCTCCTTTCTCTTTCCCAGTCCCCCCTTTCAGAAACCCAAATTTGCTTCAAGCACCTGATAAAAGCTTCATTTAGTGAATTCTTATTCCATATACTTTTGTCAGCCCAGCAACTTCCTTGGCTTTTTTGTTTCCTTGTTTCCTCATCTATAAAGTGAGTATAATGACAATATACTTATAGAATGCTACAAACAATGTGCTCAGCAACAGTGAGCAGCATGTCTGAATATTGTAAATGCTCAATAAATTTATTTTTGCTAGTATTAAAAAGTGGAGTATAGTATACTGATTTGTTAATTGACTCCTAGTGTTAATTGAATTTGCTGTTGACCAGTATCATTTCTGCCCAAGTAGAAGGTAATTCCTTGTCATGTTGAGATGTGTCATTCTATTTAGCTTCATTTAAAATATCTTCCATGGACTTGACATCTAATTAGTACTTATTGATTGATATATTTCTCCAAGCAGAAGTAAACTGAACCTTGGTACAGGATCCAGATTTCCCTTTAGAGAACATATGACACTTCAGAAATCTTAGGCAACTAAGAAAAATTGACAGAAAAAATATCAACAAAGCTTAGCAACCAATAAATAAATCAAGTAATAATCAATTAATAAATCCAAGTAAAATTTTATCAAAGGAACAGTTGACAATATCATGAAATAATTGGAATTGACATAGTTCTTCACAGTGACTCTTAACACTGCTCTGGCTCCAGGTTCTCCCAACATGGCACCTTGCCCAAACCTGAGGTAAAAGTGGCTCACCAGAGGTGACAGTAGGAACATGTGTTGCATCTTGTCCGCTTGCATTTAGCCTATGAAGTCCTATCATCTGCCGGAAGTCCGGTAACATGTAATTCTGTGGCTTTAAGAGCGAAACATTGTGTTTCTTAGTTTGAACAGGCCTCATGGCATGCCTTCCACTCTTCCCAGCATCCATAGTCAAGAGTAATAAATCAACCAGATGAGCATATCTCTAATATTGTTCTCCCTGACTCAGCTGAGATCACCTGCAGCATTCCAAATCTTTTTCTCCCAAGGCTTTTTGCATCAGTTTATCTGCCTAGAACACACGCCTTACACAGATTATTGTTGCCATTCCTGTACATGTTGGCTTCCAAGGCGGGTTCTTGAGAGACACCATTCTCACACTTATTCTAAAGAAACTTTACTTCTATTGTGTGATTTATTTTGTCCATATTTTATAGCATGTTCTTTATTTCAAATGAGATAGGATTTTGGCTTTTTAATATACTTAAATTTAGAAAAGTGCTTGATTTATGATAGCACTCACATTTTTTCCTTAATAAAAAATCTTAACAAAGAAGTGACACAAGGCACAATAGATTTAAAAATACATATATCTGAAATAATATTTTAAGATGAGAATGTTAAAATGCAATTTTAAGGCATTTTCTATTTTTAAAAAATTAAAGTGTTGTCCAGAATAAAATTTTAAT
>NDGN011238643.1:0-18937 GCA_002564285.1 Tympanoctomys barrerae | reverse complement strand
CAGGAGAGGCTGTTAGGGAAGCTTTGTGAAGAAGCTGTTGGGAAACTGTTAGATGATGCTGGTTGACATGGGCTTTTCTGCTTGGTGACTTTGTCATTCTGGAGGATCTTGTCATGCCAGCTTTCCTGGTTAACTTAGATGTTCTCATCAGAGGAGGAGTTCAGGACCTCATTATCATTGAGAGTGGCTGCTGGTTCCTTTAGGGGAGCTCTGTACTTTAGGGTTATCACCTTGAGCATCCCTTCCTGGCTCCAGAGGGGAAGATGATGCTCTGCTCAGTCTCTTGGAAAAGCTTATTAAGTGAACTATCTGATGGGAACTCGGCTGTCCTCATCATTGGGGGAGCTTGGGACCTCCCTGCTGCTGTGGATGGCTGTGGCACTTTTGAGGGAGCCCTTGTGTTTACTTTGAGCATCGCTTCCTGACTCCAGTTCAGATCCTTGAGCCTGCTAGCACAAATTCTTCATCCCTCTGCCATGGACTTTCTAGCTTCCACCACTGACATCTGGGTCTATCCAGTGCAGATTTGTATCAGTGTAAAATATTGTTATGAGCTCTAGGTCTTCAGCTGGACCCAGGCAGCTGATTGTCATGAAATCTAGGCCTTCAGCTGGATACTTTGGTCTTTGCTGTGTGGACGGATGTCCTACACTCATTTTATGATTCTTTGGATGATACATTATATAATAATTTTATAAATTGTGTCCTGTATTATATTGTTTCACTTTGCAAAACCCTAAACTATGAAAGTGTACTTACAGAATGCGGCCTGTTCTAAACTTTAAGTGTTCTAGTAGTTTCCAAGCAGTTATGATGAATTCATGGGGATGCTGAGGAAAATGCCTAAGAAATGGCAGAGACGACGCTAAAAGGGAAAGCAACATTTCTACTCCTTCAAACAGACTTGCTCCACTTTTACACTTTTATATATTTGATTGCTATTTTTTTCTTTTTGTATAAAAAGATTGAAAGTGGTTCAAAAAACTGAAAGCACTCAACAATGAAATCAAGAGGCTTTCAAATACTTTAGATCCATTTCTATGCTTGACCCTTCTGGCTCAGTTGAAGGATTCTGGGTGGTGACAGTAACTTCGAGGAAGGAGGTCAACCAATATTTAGGTATGTCATAAAGTACAGCCTATTTTAAGTCATATAGACAACAGGGCTTCAAAGAATAAAAGTGCTTGCAGAAAGCGTCAAACTGCGGCAGGAAGTAAGTTGGTTGAAACAGCAGAAAGTAAGTTGGTTGAAACACCTTTCCTAAATTAGTCGTTCCTGCCACCCTAACATTTTAGGAGAGAAAAAAAAAGAATAACAATTTTGCTATAATAAAATTTTCAACAACAGAAGACTACCTTGAATACATTCTAAAAACAGAAACCTTTAAAATTTTTCGAGCAAAATTGTGTCATTATTCACAGGAGAATATGTATTCATAATATAGTCTGTTTTTATCTTGATCTGAGAGCACATTAAAATTTCTCCATAGCTGTAAAGATACAGCTTTCTCTGAGAATAGACCAACTGAAACAAGATTTTTCCATTTTAGACCTTGATATCCTGGGGGGTTTTGTTGATTATTTCAATGTATTGTTACATAGTTAGAAAATAAGAAAGATTCAATTTCTAGGTTTTCATCATCTAAAGTATTTATTCTTCTCCTTAAAACTTGAGAATTAAAGTCTTCCAAAATTTCTGACTAAGTTCCTGCCCACCTTCCTCTTCAGGCCTCGGGGTCCCCGGCCCTATGCAATTGCCACTGCTCCAGGAGGGGTACTGTAAACAAGACATACGAAACTCTTCTTCTGGAGACACGACATAGATTAAAAATACACAGGTACCAAAAAATAAGTTCTTATATTAGTTTTTGATGTACTGGTACTTGACAAAATTTTTTAGGTATAGAGCCTTAGTGTTTCAGTTACCTTTCTCTTATTGTTGGGACAAGCTTATTGCAAAATACCTGATGCCCATAATTAAGGAAAAAGAGGCTTACTTAGCTCACGGTTTGTGGAGGTTTCAGTCCATACCCGGCTGGCTCTAAGGCAGGGTAGCACATGGAGGATGGCAGCAGTTCATGGTGTCAGAAAACAACAAAGAAAAAAGAAAAGAGAAGCAGCAGATGCCTCTCTCCTTTCCTTATATTATAAGCAGGCTACCCTGGGGTGGAGGTGTAGAACTCACACATTGCCCATGCCCTCTACTTGCACAGAATGAGGATGTTTACAAAGAACCCGGGCTCCCTGCTGAGTCACTTAATTAAGCCTCTACACTTCTCTGGTTGACACAATGTATGAACCATTACAATCCACCCCTTGTCAACTTGGCAACCAGACATTTATTTAAACCAGTTTCCAGACATATAAACATGCTTATTCTTAACATTTCAAAACTTAGACATTATAACACAGCTTTAAGAATCCTTAAGAGCCAGTATTGTTCATCAACACTGCATCACTTTAGAACATAACATTTTGTGTTTGGGCCTCCCAGAGACTCATGCACATCCATTTATCAAAAAACATTTAGTCATTTAGTCTATCTGCAAGAGTTGTCAAAGTCCTAGCAGATTCCACATTGCTGAAAAGTCTGTTTCAAGTTGAACATTTTCAACATTTAATGGAACAAGAAAATCATTACCATTCCAAAACATACAAACAGCAAGATACAAAGCATCAGGAACAAAGCAAGTCACAAATCCCACAGGATAAACTTTAACTCCTGTAGTTCCACATTCAATGTCCACGGTAATCTGTGGCAGATTGTGAGCTTCATATGGCTCCACCTCTGTGACACTTCTGCTGGTAGCTCATGGTTTCTCTCTGGGGCTGGCTATGCTCTCTCCTTGCAGCTTTCCTCAGACAATACACATTCCTGGCTTTTCCAAATTTCTGAGGTTTTCACTGAATAGACTTCTCACTCATGGCTTTACACACTCCCCTCTCATGGGCCCATTGTCTGGACTCCCAGGTCTTTTCTGAAATCTAGGTGGGGGCCTTCTTAACCTCAGAACTCCTGCATTCTGCATGCCCCTACAACTAACACCACATGAATGATGCCAAGATTTGCTGCCAGCTGGAGCAGTTGCCAAGTTTCCTTCTATCTTGGCTGTAGGGGGCCTAGTTCCTGGATTGCTGAGCACTCTGACCCTGATTCCAAAGAATAAATTCTTTATGCCACCTCCATTCTGGAAACTGGTGTGACTGCTCTGCTACCTCCATTCTGGAAATTGATGCTCTTTAGCCTTTTCCTCCATCACTCCTGCAGTTCTGAGGCCGCAAAAGACAGAGACCTTTGGTCTCCTGTGATGCCCTCAGGACAACTTTTCTACTTTCCAGTTCCTCATGAACAATGGAGATCTCAGTTCTGTCTTTGCAGTCCACAGCTTTATTGGCACATCCTTTCTGGCCAAACTCACAACATTTTAAATCATCCTGTTGGATTCTTTGCTTTTGATTCTCAACATAAATCTGACTAAAAGTCCCCTATAATAGCCATACCACTGCCTCAACATTTGACTGCTTTAAAATTTCCTTTCTCAGATTAACCAGTCTACCATGATGAATCTCAGTCTCAGGCAAAGTCTCTGGACATGAGCAAAATGCAGACAAACTTTCTGCCAATCCACAATGCGCATAATCTGGAGTCAAACAGTCAATGCAGTCATTTTTCCCCAGAAGAAACCTCCCCAGCCTGGTCTTTACAGGTAGGATTTCTATCAACATTTTGGTCTTCTGAGCCCTGAACAGAATTGCCCACACAGAACAGCTGAAGGTGTTCCAGTGCTTCTCTTTCAGGTTTCAGTCCAAACCTTTCTTATCTCTTCCCATAAGCCATTCCCAAAGGCTCATAATTCACATAGACAGGCCTATGCTCAGAGCAATGACTCACTTCTTGGGTACCAAATTCTATCTCAGTTACCTTTCTCTTATTGCTGGGACAAAATATCAACACCCCAAATTAAGGAAAGAAAGGTTAATTTAGCTCACAGGTAGTGGAGGTTTCAGTCCATGTTTTACTAGCTCTATGGCAGAGTGGCTGACATATGGCAGAGAACAGGAGTTCACGGCTGCACCAAAGAGCAAAGATCAAAGGTAGGAGCATTAGCAGCTTCCTCTCTCCTTTATGAGCAGGCTACCTTGGGGTACGGATGCAGAACTCACACAATGACTGCCCTGCCTTGCACAGGACGAAGATGCTCCCTGATGAGCCACTTAATTAAGCCTCTAAACTTTTCAAATTGACAGAATGTACGAACCACTATACATAGTTTCCTTGAGAAATATCTGAGTGTTTTCTTTCCATAATTCTTAGTTACCTTCTAGGTATTGATACATATATTCCTTTTTAGAACAAATAACCTTTATAAATTGGGGTAAATGATCTATTTTGTTATCCCATTTCTTACATTTTTCTTGTCACAATGTAACTCACTTTGTCTACTGCTCTGTTGTATAAAATGGGTAGACTGTAATTTAGGAAGGAACGGTTGGTTCAGTGTAGCTCTCACATATAATGAGACGAAAACCACAGCTTGGGGTTGGAGCTCAGGCCTCACCCAAGCACTCTGGGTGAGAGAAGCAGGAAGACTGCAATTGAACAATCACAAGGCCTTGTCTCGAAATGTAAAAAAAAAAAAAATTAAAAAGGCCTGGGAGTGTAACTCTGTTTGAAGCCCCTGAGTTCGCTCTTCAAACAATAATTACGTAAATAAATAGAAACTTTTGTGGCATCTATAGACTTAAACTGCTTAATCTAGAAATAACTTTGCTACATAAATTTTGATAAGTCAAAGAGGGAGCTTTGTAAAGAACTTTCATCACAAATTTGCCAGGTCTGTTTCAATCATATTATTAAATTTATTATATATCAGTCTCTATACAATTTGCCAGAGATAAAAAGACAATAAAGCATTTTTTTGCAAAAAAAAAAAAAAAAAAAAAACCTCCTGGTATACCTAAAGAAAGGGATTAAACATGTGTTGACATTGAAATATGGAAATTGCTTTACCAAAGTCTGCAGACTACGAGGTTATGAAGCAGCTAAAGGTCACAGCAAAGTGTTTCTTAGGAGAGAGTGCATTTAAATAGTAATTTAAATGCTAAATTGGAATTCTAGACATATATAAAGTCAAAACAGTGTAAAAAATACCAAAATTTAGGATTATCTAGTAAAGAATACGAAGACATTCAATAAAACATAGGAGTCCAAGTATTGGAGATGCAAATGAGATTTTGATGAGAAACAGGGTATATTAAGAAAAAACTTTGAAAATATACAGATGACACTCTACAAAAACAATGTTGAGTTATATTCAGTTTAAAAATAAAAAATAGTAGCAGCTGATTTCTTACATGCAAAAATACTTGCATTAAATATGGTGGAAGTCTCACGTAAAGAATAATAATGTACTAGGTGGAAGTTTGGGAGAATAGGACTTCTTTCTTCCTAGAAGAAAGGTAGAAAAAATGCTTAATGTTCAATTTGGAGGTTTTGTTTCCAAGCACATGGATTCACAAGCTAGTAGAGTCCACTTGCAGCTTGTCTGTGTGCATCGTGATCTGGCGTGAGATCACCTGGTCCATTTTCTCAAACAAATGAACTGAACATTGCAAACCACTACTTAGCCCAGATGAAATCAAATTAGATTGTAAAATAGCGACAAAAAGACAACATTTTTCCTGTTTAAAATCAAATATTAAAATCACAAGAAGCTAGTATTGTTTCCTTTTCTCTCGAGATTTTTGAGACAGCGTCTCGCTGTGCCCCTCTTGCTACCCTTGAAATCTCAATCCTCCTGCCTCAGCTTGCCCTCCTGGGATTGCAACAGGAACCTCTATCCTTGGTACAAAAACATTTTTCAAATCACTTCAATTTAGATGATGACTAAATAATTTTATGATGACTAAAAAATAAATTTTGACACATAATTACCTAAAATGCCACTAGCCTATATATAATAATAATTTCATGCAACAAACTTTCATTCTAATTCATTTCATTATTTTTATTCTAAAAATAATTTATTAAATAATATTATTTATTTATTTATTTATTTATTTATTGTATTTTAGAGAAGCGTGTTCAGGATCTCACTACTAGATCAGACTCATAGTGATCTGCTTGTTTACAGACTCCCAAGAGCTGGGAATACAGGTGCATGCCACCACGCCCAGGCTTAATTGCCCTCTCAGCGCACCCCAGGGGCAGGGTTGGTACTGCAGTCCCAGCGTTCGAAACTCAGGTCCCTGCACCTGCTTGCATGTGCTTTAATCCACTGAACCATTTGGCCAGCCCTTAAATATTCTTTTATAATCTGATTTTCAACATTACTAGACAATTTTTAGACTAAAGACAAAATTTTGCAGATCCACATAACATTCTTTTTCGTGATGTGAGAAAAGATTTAAGGTGTCACAAAATTTAGTTCACAGAGCTCCTTGCCAGAGGGAGATCTGAAGCATGACATGGCAGGTACCGAGGTCCGGCAGGCGTGTGTCAGGTCCCTGATCCATCAGCATAGTAAGGGCAGAAGGACCTCCACTCGCTTGTATTGGTTCTTTCCTGCAAAGCATAATGTGAGTACAAACCGAGCCATGGCCGGCACTGTTCTTGGTGGCTAATGACACAGTAACAACTTCTTGTTATGTCCTCCATTTTGTAATCTGTAAAACCAGACCTCTCTTGTACCACTTTAGTGCTATAGGTCTATACAAAGGATCACCTTTATTCCTGACTCAAAGAAACTACTCTTGAAGAGTTGCGTGAGATCGTGCTTTAGGTTTCCATTTTTGACAACACAGATGGAGCCAGACCGCTCCTTCTAGAGGCTCTCGCTGGACACATTCTGTGGTGCTAGGGTACAGTACGTGGTGTCCACTGCATCACGTGTTCCCCAAGTCCCCGGCCCCGCCAGAGCATGGGGGAGCCCTCTCGAGATGTCAAGTCTCCCTGAGGTTTGCATGAGAAACTGGCTTTATTTGCACTGTTTTCTGATCTGAAGATGTGAGAAAGAGGAGTTAAGTTCTATCTTTATATAAAACTAGATTTCACTCTCTGCATTTTTCTGCACAAGTGCAGTTCTCAGATGATGGCAAGGTTTGATTGCCCACCTGTTAAGTATGCTAAGGATTTTGTGTAGGGCAATTTAGTACAAGTAGCTTGTTAGCAGCAATTGTTCTTGTGGTGTGAGACTGTGGCCAACCCTCTCTATTTTAATCCTGGTAACACACAAGGACAAACCTCACTCTGGAGATGACACATTGCTCGTGCTAACTCTAAATGGTGCTCGGGACAATTTGAACCTTAGTGAATAGGTCAAGAGTTTGCTTCAGTACGTACAGAGGGTTCAGAGCAACTCCTTCCAGAAGAACCTTTGGGAACGTTTAATGCATCTGGGAGGGGCACGTGACATCTAGTCACCCAGCACAGCGAGGGCTCCTCTGTAATACACGGCTGCTACCTAGCACTACAGCTGGCTTTATGCATCATATTATAGCAACTCATTCCGCCCTATCCGGGAAAATGACTAAGGATTTCCTTAAACTACAATAACTTACACAAAGAACTTCTGAATTTCCAAAACAATAATATTTACATATTCAGTAGAAGAAAAACTCAGTTTTAAACTAAATAAAAAGAGCCTGGTTTTCAAAAACATACGGAAGCTTTTGAGAATATGACTCAGAGAAACAATTGCTTCCTTCCAAAGTGTAAATTACAAACTGAGACCATCTCTGAAGTAAAAGATCTTCCAAAGCTGCTGCTTCACCTGTGCTCCTGCAGCCCCTAGGTGTAGCCCCTGCCTCTGCCAAGTGCTCTCTTCATGACCAACACTTGGGATTGCAGTGTCATCTGGAGGTCAGGAGATGACTAGCAGTTGGCAGCAAGGAATCAAGGTTATTTAAGGGTCAGCTCTAAAAACAATAGCAGTTCCCAGGGCTTAAAGGAACAAAGATGGATTATACACAGGAAATGGTGGGGGAGGGTGGGAATGCCACGCCCTCAGTGGAGTCTTCATTAGCCAGGTCTTGTGCCTCCTTTAATCTTCTGTGGCCTGTAATGGTGACAGACCTCAGTCTCTTTGTTCTGGTTCTTGTACTTAAGACATAGAAATAGACTCAGGAGAAGCACTAGAAAGGGCACCCAACATTCTAGGTTCTATACATCAAAAATATCCAGTGTTTAAAAACATAACCATGTAGGACTGGCCTTCTCATTATTTAGAATGCCAGGCAAAAGGAAGAGGGTCTAAAAGGCTAAAGTAGAGGAAACAAATTTACAGGGGCACAAGGAAGTAGAAGCAGAGTGATGCCAAGGGGTGCCCTGGATGTATTAGTAGGGTTGTCTGTCCTTCTATGGAAATCTATGCTATGAGATTCTAATATTCATAACCAATCATTAGCAGAGCAATCAGGACAACTAAAACAACTTGAAGATCAGTTAGACTTATGCAGCAGTGTACAGACTCTGAAATCCCTGCCGCACGAGATTATCTTCCTAAAATGGTTGAAACCTACACATTACTAAGGTCTTCATCAAGTTTTTGGTCACTAGGATGCAATACCGATGGCCACAACTTAAAGGAGATTGAGGCTTGTTTTGGTTCACGATTATAGTCCATGGTCAGCCCACTCCAAGGCAGGAATAGCGTGGCTGAGTGCGTGGCAAAGGAAAAGGTGCTCAGGCCCTGGAAGCCAGGAGGGCAAAAAAGGAGGTGGGGGCTGGGAAGGAAGGCGGTCACCTCGCGTCACTCAGTGGCAGGCGCCAAGCAGGTGCCCCGCCCCTGAAGTCCGCTGTGGATGCACGCATGGGGATCAAAGTGCCCGGTGACCAGCCACCTTGGGAAGGCCCGACTCTGAGCACACGAGGCAGAAGCGCACGTTGGAGGCCCACGGACAGCACACAGCTGCCCAACCTGTCGGGCTTGGCTGGGGGTGAGTTAATGGGCTACCTAAAAACATATGCATTTAATGTACGCAAGTAACAAGTTCTATCTTAATGTATTTTATTACAACATTAAAAGAAAAGGTCAAAGAGCTTGTGGGCCACAGGTGAGACACAGCTGAAGCTGAGTAAAGAAAGCATCTGGAAGCTCTAAGAAGCTTCTTGAAATACTACAGATTTGGAAGATATGCTTTGTCTAGTTCGGTAAAAGGTTAGGCACCCACGTCAGTAGCGCCATCAAGAGGAAGGCTGGAATCTGTCAGCAGAATCGATCTCTAAACTGTGACTTCGCGAAATTTTGGTTGGCTGTTTTAAAACCCTCTGTGAAAGAACTATATAGACATTCTACAGACAATGTCTAAGACTGTCTCTCATGGACAACTTAGAGAAGACAAAAAGGAAATCTGTTCTTTACCACTTAAGCTTTAGCACATTATCTTAACTGGGACTTTACCTATCCCTTCTTTTTTTTCTCAGCAAACAGTACTTTTAAATTTCATTTAGTGTTATAGTTCTTTAAAATGCAAATTGCCTACCTTGTTTCAGGACAGTCATGGATTTATAAATATAAATGAGCATTTGCCGATGTCAGCAGGGTTTAGAAAGATCCCTCAGAACAGGAAGACAAATAATAACAGCTAGTAGATGAAGAACGTAGTAAAATCAAGGCCATGCAACCTTTTTCTGTTTGTGTTTTTGTATATATGTTGACATGTACACATTGTGTGTTATGTCTGCACATATGCTTATATCTACACGTTTTCTATTTTGTCTGTTCTACAGCATATAAGATTGACTTAGAAATAAGGAAGCTTTCATAAATAAATGAAACCCAAGTGTAAGTGCTTTGTGAAAATCTTAACGAAGACAAGGTTACAATTTACTGTTTAATTAAACAAAAATGTGTCTTCTAAGCAACAAAAATGTCCACATTCTTTTAGGTTTTACTGGATGATGAATTACCAACAAACAGATGCTGATATGAGACAGAAGACATAAAGATGAATTTTGAAAAAAGAGAGATGTGAAGAAAGGGATAATTTTAAACATGCTTTTAAGAAAATGACAGCGTTAGGACACAACCAGAGTGACTCAAGAGCACAATGCCTTTTTTCCCTTCTGCATAGCTGACTTCAAAATGTCCTAAGTACCTTACAATGTAGCATAAGCCTGTGACACAAGCCTCTCACCCTTACGTGGAGCTTGTGCTTCTCTACTGGTACGACAGATCCACACGTTTCGTAGACTTCTCTCTTCGAGGAATCCATACTGTACCTTGGGAGCCATACCTGCAAACATCAACAAGGAGATGCCTTGTGTTCTGACAGAGCACACCTATGGTGAACCTGACAGACTCTAGGATACCTGCCTTGGGAACCCACCCTGCGGCATGGACACCCCAAGCCCCGCCGTGACATGCTTGAGCTCTCTTCTGAGGGCTGCCTCAGAAGCCTGCACTCCTTAGGAACCTGCACTTGTTTGGTTCTGCTTAACAACTCTGCGCGTGCCTGTCATGGATGCACGCTGAAATAATTTGCTGTGGCAGCAGTCAGTGAGCCTTCTCTGTGGGGAGAGAGGAGAGCTGGTGTCTCCACTTCCTTGAGGGGCGACTCCTCAGGCAGGGTGCAGATGCAATACTGCATGAATCTCTAACAGCGTGGCCACTTACGCGGCTAGCTGTGTTTATGGAATTCTTCGCGAAAGTTCTGTGAGCATTTTGGACATAAATGATAAGAATTGGCAAACTAGGTAAGAGTAAATGAGAAGAATGTAAGTCTTCAGAGTTTCAAAATCTTTTTTGTATCTTAAATTCTTAAGGTCACTTTATAATAAGTTGCATTTACTGTCTAGGTTATTTTGAAATAAGTTAAAAAATTAAAACACCAATTATCAAAACTATAGTTGATGAGCCTTGATATTTTACTTCTATATGATAAATAGAAAGCCTAAATGTATTTGTATGTGTGCCCACATGCAAAAACTATGTAATGAGAAATTGGTGCATAATATTTGAAAATTGGTGTGCAATGAAAGATTTCAATTTTAGGTTACTACAATAGGGAAAAATGATATATTGTCAACATATTTTTGTACTTTCCGCTTTTTTGTAGGTCTTAATTACTAAAGTGTCTCCACATAATACTTACAGTGCTAAGATTTTAAACTCTATAGTCTGTATTTGCTTTTAAAATATTTGAGTTTGATTGAATAATCAATATCATGCTAGAAAAAGCACCAATATTCTTGATTTTTAAACAAAATTATAAAAACCAAACTCTAAAATTATCTTTTTATCTAAAAGTAATTTTGGACCCTCCTATTCCCAAAGACACACACTAGTCTTATATTTGCACGCATGAATTATTTATTCATGTTAAAAAAGGTATGAGAATATAGTCATCTAGTGTACCTTAGTGATTTAGTATCTGTAATTCTACAAATAAAATTCCTGCATTGTACAGGGATATCCATATTCCATTGCTGTTTTGAATAGCCGTGCTGTTTAACCCTGGCTACTTCACCTTTTTCTCATTTAAGTATTTGGTTGTTGCAGCGTCTCACCACACAGCTCGGAGTCACGGCGATCCTCTTATCTCAGCCTCTCCGGTGCTGGCCTTGCACAAATGTTCCACCATGCCTGGTTTCAGGGGCCTCACAGCACGCAGCACCAGCACTGGGGCTGGAACCTGGATCCGTGGGCTTGCCAGGCAGGCGCTTAGACCACCGAGCTATCTCCCCAGCTCCTGGAAACCTTTTATAAACAACAACAAAACTAAAATGTGGACCTTCAAGAAGCTCACAGAGAGCAGCAGGAACTGTCCAAAACTTTCCCTTTTACTAGGAGATTGTACTTACACGGGAGGCACATGCAGCTCTGCTTGAATGACAGTGGAAATCAAAACTCAACTCACACCATGAATTTACAAGCAAAACCTCTGAGTGAAAAGGACGGAAAAAGTGGGTAATGGACGTGAGTTTGAGGGGAAAAGAGAACTGAAGAAAGCACAACCCTGGCAGAAAAGAATTTTAAAACAGTACTGTCAACTAAAAATACATGGGAAATTTTTAAAAAATTAAGTCTGATATTTATTTCATACAAAGTATTAGAAACTCTGAAATTCAAGCATATTCATTGTGAGACCATATCCAGAGTGATTTGAAAATTGTCTCCTTTCTTTGATTGGGAAATGTGGCCTGTCTTTTGCAGGTTTGGATCACTGCCCAGCGTTGCACCCTTTCACTTGCAAAGTCATGGAGTATCTCCAAGTGTTAATTTTCATGTGAAGATTTTCAGCGGGGTTGCCTCCCGCAGATATGATAACTGTATCACGTGCACTCTCCTCATTTGTACTGAGAATTCAAGTTTATTCTGTTCCTCATACTGAACATCTTGAGACTCTTGAATGGGGCCAATGTCAATATTCCCACAACTAGGAGGCTCTCTTAGGATGACTCTGCCTACTCAAGTTTACACCACAGGAACCAGGCGAGGTGGTGCAGGCATGTAATCCTAGCACTCGGGAGGTTGAGGCAGGAGGATCTCTGTGAGTTTGAGACTGGCTTGGGGGCTGCAAAAGAAAACCCAAGGACAGCCTGAACTGCAGAGTGAGACCCTGTCTCAAAAAATTCATTATAACATTATTTTATTCGTTTTACACTTTTTACTGGCAAGGGTCCCTTCTGATTTTAACTTGTGTAACATCTGAACTGGTTTTATCTCCAAGAGGTGCAGGAACAACACAACTTGTTGTTCTGCACACTTGGCTCCATGTATCCAAGAAATAAGCAAAGATTGATCACCGAAAGACGTGAGAAAAGGATTGTGATTCATTGTGAGTTGTGATGTGCACCCGTTACACTTTGCAGACCAAAGAATAAGTGTGATGGGTTCCCATTTACTCGCATAATATACTTTGGAAACGGAATTTGAAAATTTTTGTTGGAGAACTTGTGTCATTTTACTAAAATTGGGTAACTGGACCTTTTGCATAAGTTCACTGTATGAAGCAAGAACTGCCTTCGCCTGTGACATCAGCAAGAACCGTTCTTTATCTTGAGGACAGTGTGGTTTTAGGAGATTAATAATATTTTGACAATCCTTTGAGCTGACATCCTTCTTGCCTTGGACATCCACGTGCCCGCCTTCACGTCTCCAGCAACTCCAGTGTGCGTCCGAACTACACTTGGTTTCTCCTGTGCCATTAAGGCATCACACCAAGCACAGTAAATCACATCGAGGCCTTTAACTCCTGAATCATTTGCAGAGAGAAATGCACTTTTTATGGCACATTCCCTTCTAGCTTCGGCCGTGCTGGCGTTGACGGCGAGACGGATGTTCCCCTCCACATCGCATAAATTTTGTAGCCTTCCTACAGTGCTGTGAAGAATTTTTATATCTCTGTTCCAATACGTCTAATTTAACTCTGTTCTAATAGCGTAAACTAATACACTATTTTTGACACAGTGGCATTAGAATCACAATGTTACAATTTTTATCTGTGATTACAAGGATAGATAATATACAACTGATATACCAACATAAAAATTGATCTTTAAATATGTTTCACAGTGTGGAAGACTATTCTTTAAATTTTCTGTTATCCATTTTTGTAGATCATATTAAATTTTTACAGAGATTATAATCTTGCGTTATTTGTCAATGAAAACACATTGTTCACCACCACCAGGAGCTCCGTTAGGTCCCTGATATTAAGCAATGCACGATATGCACCGAGTGACTTCCGCCGTGTCCGGAGACAGCAAAAGCACGTGTGTACTGAAAGGCCAGCCGAGGAGCTGGCTCCCGGCGCCTCTCACGCGTGGGATTGAGACACAAACTGAGTGCAGCTTCTTTATCTCCATTTTTAAGAGAAATTAACAAAACATCTTACTTGAACTTCTCTATTTGTATTTATTTTAATACATTTGATGTTGCACACAATCTGTCTGATCTTACTACACACATATGACAGTTTCAATTGCTGAGCTCAAGGTCAAAGTCAATATTCTACAAGAAAGACAGATTTTGGAGAGTTTGTCTTAGCAGTCAGTTTTGCACTCATCAATGAGTGTGTTGATGTTTAACATGTTTAACATTCTAACTTTTAATTTGGAAGAGAGGTAGTGGTGGCGCATGCCTGTAATCCCAGTGCTGAGGAGGCTAAAGCAGGAGAATCACTATGAGTCCAAGCTGCCTAGTGAGACCCCATACCAAATACATAAAATAAAAAATAAATAAATTCTAATTTGATATTTAAAATATTGACTTTACTAGAAGAAGTTATATGGGCAATGGTATGTCACAGAAATTCCTGGTTATGCACATAATAACAGTGTAATTCAATCCCTTATAACTAAATTCTAGGAATAATATTTAGTGTACAATCTATAAGCTGTAATCACTCACATTATACCAATTACAAAATACTTTATGCTTTTCAGTTTCACACTTCGGCTACACTTTCTCATTGGAGTACACATGCCTATACGTAATAAGCAGTCAATCTTCAACTATTCAACCACTTTTATGTGATGGTTAGTGTTAAGCACTTGGCCTGACATCACCTACCACAATAGTAAGGTATTTTGAACAGCGAGTATTGTAGAAAGAACACTGACCGTCCCCTGTGCCTGGCCACACCCTGTTTTCTAACTTGGGCTTTCACGTATCAGATGGACCCCTCAGGCCGCACACTTCCGTGCTCTCCTCCCGCAGACTGCTGAGGGTCTCAATGGCTTGCCCAACCCTGTTACTAAGGAGTACTTTCATTACCATGCTTTCGTTAGAGTTCTCATTTCAAATGTATACCTACTTTTCATTTATATATCAGAATTCTTACATATTTCTGCTAAATATTACCAATCTCTCAGCAATCTCTCGGATAAATCATTCTTTTGAAGTTCTTTGCAAGAACATTGCATATATATATATATATTATATATATATATATATATTATATATATATAATTTTCTGCTATGCATATAGTGCTTATATTCACTGTGGGGAATTTTTGTATTTATACATAATATATCTTAATTCCTCTGTATTTTCCCCTCCCCAGCCTTCAACCTCCCTCCTCTTCCCTCTATAGAAGCTTTGTTTCCAATCTTTATTCCCACTCTTTGCTTTTCCCTCCCTTCTGCCTTCCTTCACCGCTCCCCCATCCATTGTCCCCCTTTCTATTTGAGCCTGTTCTTCCTGATTCTCAATAGCTAGCCTCCTTTTGGCTTCTTGCTTACTCTTAGGGTTTCTCACAGAAAATAAACAATGTGATATTTATACGCGTGTGTCTTATTTATTTCAGTTAAAATTATGGTCTTGAGGTGCATCCATTTACCTACAAATTACCCAAGTTTATCCTTTACAGCAGGGTAGTACTCCGTTGTATATAAATACCCCATTTTCCCTATCTGTTCATTTATTAGTGGACATATGAGATGTTCCCAAAATTTGGCTATTATAAATTGTGATGCTGTAAATCACTGTTGCATGATGCTTTCAACTCTTGGGAAGATATCCAGAAAGGGCACCATTGGATCAAATGGGATCTCTAATTTTAGTTTTGTGAGGAGCCTTCCTACTTATTTCTATAGTGGTTGTACTACTTTACACTCCCAACAGTGAAGGAACATTCTCTTTTGATATTTTTAGTGTTTCCAATGAAGGAATTCTTGTCCCGATTTCCTCACTTTATCAAAAAATGAAAAACAAAAAAGTAGAAAAAATGAAAATGAAAATAAGTCTAGAAAACCTCAGTAATGTGTTTGGTGTCACCTATTATGTAAGTCAGATGATGAAGACTTAAAACATTTTGTGGAATTACAATATACAAAGCAGTTAGAAATTTATAATGTGTCACTTTGTGAACATATACTGAACTACTAAGTGAATGTCACTCACACTTGACTTTGAAATGGCATCTATACAGAAATAGTACTGATTATGCTTTCCGACTGCTAATGCTGAGCTATCAAAGTCTAAAATGTTAATTCAATGAATATGTTTGTTTTAACACTACAGAGATTTAAAATGAAATTGCCTGAAAAATGTGGAACCTCTTAAATATATCCAGATCAATTAAAATTATTTAAAAGCTTCAAGCCAAATTAAAAAATAGCTTATTTTAACATTACTGTTTAGTAACTCTCTATGATTTATTGAAATTGCACATCACTTTTAGCAAAATCAGCTTTGTCAATAACTGAATAAACACTTGAAGTACTTTAGGAGTGCGCACAAGTACTCATATTTATTCCTTTATTACTATTACACCTAAGTTTCTTGTCCTCTTTTATTCTATATCCCTCTAATAATGATAATCATAAAAATAAAACATTTCTTTATTTTAAAATATTAAACACAAGAAATTCTAGATTTCTGCAACTATTTTAGAAGGACAAACAACACTTTCAGAAAGAAGTGATTTTAGACACATGGCCACTGACTTATCGCTTAATTAATTTATATCTTTCGCTCAAACTGAAAGTTCTGCTTCTGATTCTTAAAACTGAGGGCGTAGGCGGGTGCTGAATTCTTGAAAGACAATATTGATTTATTTGTGCTTTTAGGCATGCTACCCACAACATCCGTGGTAATACCTTCTCTGTTCCATTTATAAATGACTCCCATGTTCTCAATTCTTTTAAGTCACCTCTCTAGGAAAGCCTATATTGAAATTGTGATTGTGTTTCCATTGTAGCATTAAATCCCTTAAGCTTCTATGTCCTTAAAAATATTATCTTTCCTAAATTACACGTTTTGTATGATCTTGAATGAGTAATAAATATTTATAGAAATTTTTTAAAATATGGACATCAAACCCAATGATTTGAGTATTAGAGCAATGACAGACTTTTTCTGAGATACTAACTATTACTTTTTGTTATTTCATTTTTCATTGTTGTTGTTGATGCTCTTTTTTGTATTTTTTAGGGAAGGGCATACAGGGTGTTGAGGGTCTCACTACTAGATCAGTGTCATAGTGATCTGCTTGTTTGCAGCCTCCCAAGAGCTGAGAGTACAGGCCCGTGTGTGCCCCCGCCCCGCCTCAGTTGTCTCAGTGTGCCTTGTAGGCAGGGCCGGCACAGAAGGCCCCAGGATCGAACCTTGTCCCCTTCGCCTGTCTGTAGGCGCTTTAATCCACCGAGTTATTGTGCCAGCCCATGATTTCATTGTTTTCGAGACCTTACCTTAATAGGTAATTCAGGCTGGCCTTGAACTCACTAGCTGAAGATGCCCTTAAACTCGCATTGATTCTCCTGCCTCTGCCTCCCAGGTTCTGGGATTACAGCCATGTATCACTATATCTAGTTTAAAGTTACAATTTTATTTCTTAAAAATGAATAGATTAAATTGCATCCTTGGAGATCACTAAATTGCATGTTTCTCATGCCGCACATCCACATCCAAATTTAACATTTTTAAAACATTTACCATCTTTAGCATCTGTCCTCAAGAGGTCAAATGTTTTCTCTTGCAGATTTTAGAATGCATGATGCACGGATATTGCTGCCAGAAGCAAATCTGAAGGAGAAAATTCACAAATCAAGCTTGCCTTTTTGTTTCTTTAGCTGACGTTGATTACTTGTTCCAAATATGCTTTCTGACCTTCTTCATGAGAGTCAAGGACTGTTTTCAGAGGAGGTAATTCTGTATAATCTGTATGCACAATGGCTTAGAGTTAGATAGTTGACAACATTTTTAATCAGAAAGTAGTAAAATTACAAATACTCAATTTTTTCCATTCACATGAGCATCATAAAAGAATATGACTTTTTTGCTCAGCAGTTTTCAAGTGATTCGGCGATCCCTTGCCCTGAAAATCATTTTCCCCTTTTATGAAAATGTCTTCCTTCTGTCATGAGACTTTGAATGCTAATTTGTTGTCCAGGATTCTGGAAATTTACTTAGAGGCTCCCTGAAAGAAGAAGTGGAGTGGTCAACGTGGGGAAAGGTCATATGAGGTCGCAGGCTGGGTTGCTTGAGTGCTGTTCTGCAAGGCTTCTGTTGCTACGCAGAGCTCAGCGTCGTCGGAGACTCGGAGAGGGCGCGCTCTGAGCAGGGTGGGCGCGCTCGGGAAGCCCGCAGGTGGCGGGAGGAGACGGCGGGCCAAGGCCGGCTGGTGTTTTCAGGCGCTGCACGTGAGACAGTCGCTAAGCGCAGGTGACAGTCTCCCGCGGCCTTCGGGGCCACGTCGAGAGTAAAAGCGCTTTGGCGGTCCAGGGAGGCTGCGGGGCCCAGACAGCGCCCGTCCCCGCCCTGCGTGCAGAATGGAGGCCAGGACCCCAGCGCCGAGGCCACCGCCAGCAGCACGCTGGGGTCGGGGCGCCCCGCCAGGCTGGGGCAACGCGGTGGCCACATTTGTTATTGGAGCTAAGTCCTTCACAGAAATACAAGGACGAGGAGATGCAGAAATTCAGAATCGTCCGTGGCTTTGTCTTATCCACTTACTAAACACCGCCCCGCTGTGATTTAGGGAACCCTGTCCCGCCCGCTGCATCCGCCGAAACGCTGAGCTGATGCTGGGTACCGAGTGTTACAGAATGCTAGCTTCGTGACGTTTGCCAAACACTCTAATGAATAAATGCCGAGTGAAGGTCCAATCTCCTGCTTGATGTCTAAGCACCTTTAAATATTTTTACAGAAATACTGTTGCATCTTCTAATGACAAAGGCACTTTCTCACTCCTTCTGATTACCTGACAGAGACCTCGGTATCGGTAGGATTTCAGTGTTACTTGGATGGCTCAAGCAAGGTTAATCATTATATCTTTGACTGCTTAATAAATCTAAGTCAGTTTTCTGCCATTTTGAGGTGGAAGCAATGAAAGAATTTGACGAAAATACTGCAGTGTGACCTGGGAGACAGCTCAACACCATAAACACCTGCCTGGAAAGCACAAGGTCCTGAGTTCAATATCTGGTACTGGAGGGGGAGAGAGAGAGAGAGACAGAGAGAGAGAGAGAGAGAGAGAGAGAGAGAGAGAGAGA
>NDGN011238635.1:0-11017 GCA_002564285.1 Tympanoctomys barrerae | reverse complement strand
TGTTGGAGAATTAACTTGCCCCAAGTGGCTGTCTCCTTCCACATCTTTGGCTCAGCCTGATTACACTTAGCAGAATCTAACCATTTAGCAAAATGTTAACTACACTATCTAGCCAGATAGCATTTGTGGGTGACATTCCTGTAGCACAGATGGGTTCTGTGTCCCACGCTAGGTTCTGCCAACCTCACCAGGATAATGGTTTTGAAGTACTGCAGCTTGTCAGCAGCGATTGGCTGTGATGGCAGCAGGCGAGTCCTCCTCCATCTTCTTCAGCCTGATGTATCAAACAGCAGATCCCATTTATTTTCGCACAACATTATAAACAACATCTGTGCCTGGGCTTTCCTGCCAAGCCTGGAGCCGCTCAGATCTGTGAAGATTTGCAGCATGGTTTACCATTTTACCAGGTGATTGTCATGGCAGTCGTAGAAGCTTGCGCCAGGGGCGTGGAGTGCCGCCCAGGGGCGGTTCGTGGAGTAGTTCAGCAGGGTCTCGAGTGCTGTTTTCCTCTTCCAGCTCTAGTGCTGATTGGACGCCCACTGGACACTGGGTGGGGCTTTGGCTTTCATTAGACGCACCGTGAAGGCCCGACCTGGGATCAGTCTGCACTGAAATGCGCTCTGTGTGACAGAGGGGACAGCCAAGCAGGTCTGGCTTTTCTTGTGCACTCTGACTGTGTTTTCTGCCTCTCAAGGTGTGGCAGCGGTGCCTGGCCTGGTGCTCACACAGTGTGCAACCCCCGAGCTCAGTGGCAGGTGGCTGTCATTCCGCAGGGCCCTGGAGCAGTGCCCTCGCCCAGAGCAGGTGCAACGGGATCAGATCTGCTGCTCTCTGTTGACTCAGATAGGTGCCTTGTCACCTGGGGTGCAGTCAGGGCACACTGTCACTGCCACGGGGTGAAGGGAAAAGCGTATATCTGCGTTCTTTTATCTTTCACTTACAGCAAGACACATGTTTCCTTCATGCACAGGCAAGAAAATCACAAAGGCCTGTGTTTGTCTCTCTGCAGAACTCTCTAGAATTAGCTTGTCATGAAATGTAAGACTAATGTGCAGTTGTAAAGTCTGCTGCCAGCTTCTTCCTCACTGTGCCTGATGGCTAAGTAGATTTGGAGATGAAAGGGGTTATTAGGAAGTGATTACTGAATTGCTAGGTATGGCATTTTAAACAAGCCGCTTACATCCCGTGGTTAGACACTCGCTCTGCAGCCTTGTTTTGTATCATTCATATTTAAGACATGATTTTGATTGTGGAGGAGTAATCAAGCACTAGGGTAATTTAAGAAAAAATATACTGGCTGATATTTTCTTTCATTCCTTATTAAAATACATTAGAATTTAAATGAGGCATTCTCTAACGCGTGTAACTATTAGGTGCTCCAGAAACAAAAACCTGAAAACCAGTTGGCTTCAGTTCAGAGTTAAGACTCCTATATTCTACTAAAAACTTATTTATCTTCTTTTAAAATTCAAGTAAAATCTGTTATACTGAAAATGGCATCTATCAAAGAATGAATGGCTTAAAATTATAACTCTTAATACTGTCAGATCCGAAGGACAGGGAGCCTTTCTTGAAGAATATTAAAAGAACCAACAAAAATAAAATGCAGCACAGTGAGGTCTATTCCATTAGCCCATCTTCTTTCTGAATTCTCTTGGGAATCATCAGGTCTGTGTGGGTGGCTTCTCAGGCACACAACCGCCACCCAACAGCCATCCCCACTGTGACTGTGAGACGCGGTGTAGGCCGCATAGAGCTGTGCTGGTGGCTGTGTCCGGGACCCTCCTGGCAGCTCACTGCAGCTCTGGGCTTCCAGTATGAGTTATTGTTTTTCCCCTTTCTCCAGGCCCCGCCCACCTAACCAGCCACACCCCATGGCTATGTTTGGGGTGTTTCTCCTCTTGCTGTTGTCCTGGCCCAGGCCCAGTACACAGGGCCAGGACCACCTCCCTGGAGGCCATCTCCCTGGAGACCTCCAGGTCTAGCTCTGCTGTGTGGGGCGTGTTGCTGTCCACTGCCCAGGCTGGTCCCAGCTCTTCTCCCCATGGCTGGGGCCATGGGCTCCCATGGGCAGACTTCACTGTGCACGGCTCCAGGCCCCTCACCGAGCTCCCATGTCACAGCCATGAAGAGGACCTACGGCCCATGTCGGGCTGCCTAGCTTGCTCCTCCAGCTTGTGGACCCCAGTGATCCATGGTTGGGCCCTATTCCAGCTTAGACCCCTACCTCGAGCAAACAGGTGCTTCCCTATCTCAGTCCCTGACCTTGCTTCCCAAGCCTAAGGCTTGCCAAGAACCAACTGGGTGGAATTTCCTGATGCCACCATGTGACCATTTGTGTCTCAAGACCCAGCCATCGCTTCTTCCTCACTGACATCCGTCCACCTGAACTGCCTGCCCCCCTCCCCAGCCCCAGGGTACCAACTTTATATCATTACTAGCTGTTGAGTTGACCTTAGAAACCGATTGGTATGGCTAAAGTGAACTTTTTCATTGCACCTGCTTTGAGTTCTTTCACTTCAACCCGTGAGAGGAGAGCTGTTCCTACCTCTGCCCCAAACCCCTCTCCTACTCTTCAGGAGAGGTGATGGCCAGGACATGAGCTCTGAGGACTGCTTTCCATTGATATGCCTGTGAGCCAGGGGTGTTTACAGACTTAGCCAAGACCTTTGAAAAGAGGAGGAGGCTAGGAGGGGAAGTGGGGCTTGTGCAGCACAGGGAAGTGAAAGCTACAAGGAATAAGAGAGGTGGAGGGAAGCCGAGGCTCCTCTCGCCTGCTACCTGCCTCGGTGCAATGGGCTGCCCTCCTGCACAGGCCTGGGGCCCGCCCTGTGCTCAGGTGTCACACGGAGCCCACAGCAAGTCTTGGAGGCAGCTTTCCTTCTTCTCAGGGGGGCCCTGTACTCATATGCTGGGCACAGGGCTAGAGCTGTTAGGAGCTGCATGCCTGGCATTCAGGTCCTGTGGCTAAGGCTGAGAGCTGCTCCGGAAAGGGCTCAGAGGCCCCGGCTAGGGTTTGATCAGGAAAAGAGCACTGTTCACTGTCACTCCTTCCCCTGAGAAGAGTGGTGACCTGCGCAGTTGTTGACATTTCAGAAACAGATGATTTAATCCCATTAACCTGCCTGAGATGTACTGGGTAGGCGCAGATCGCCCCGTGAATGGAGAGGGCAGTTATGCAAGAGCAGGTTCCCCACACAGCTGCAGGAAGCAAGCCAAGGCCGCGCTGCCACGAGATGGACACACACCAGTGGGCTAGGATGGAAAACTTAGAGATGAACGCATGTTATACTGATGCCAGTTCAGTTTCTACAATAACATCAAGACCATGCAATGGGGAAAGAATACCTTTCAAAACTGGGCTGACTGGGTCACCATATGCTAAGGAAGAAAGCTTTGTTCCTGCCTCACACCGTATACAAAAAATGGCCCAAAATGAAGCAGAGACCTAAATGTAAGAAGTAAACTTTTAAAACTCTTAGAAACAAACAGACTTAAATCTTTGTGACTTTGGGTTAGGTGCTTTCAAAATAGGACATCAAAAGGACAAATGGAAGTGTGCGCCGCGCCCACACCACCAAGTGGTTCACTTTATGTGGACTGCTTAGGTGGCATTTAAGTTGTGACTTACAAAGAGGTTCCAAAGAAGAGCTGAGGCCACCTCCCTCAGACACATCCTCACATCTGAGCTTTATTCTCCTTTGCCTCTTTGGTCGGTAGCAAGTCTGGCGCAGGGCTGTTGACTTGTCTTCTGTCAGTGGTGCCCATCTCTTCCTCAAGGACTGAAAGAGGACCTGGGCTGCTACTCACTGGCTTCTGAAAGCTTCAGTATGCATAGCTAAGAGCGCTGCGGACCTGCGGGGTCAGCCTTGCATCTCTTTATTCATCTTGTATCAATATTCTTCCAGTTGGTTTTCTTAATTTGTCCCCAGCATAGGGCAGGACACTTGTGGAAGGTGTCATGTTTGCTCTGTTGTCAGCCCCCGTGGGCCGAGTCCACGTGGCTGTTGGGCTCCCTTGGTGTGGTTTCCTGGCCTGACGCTGCTGACACTGTTCCTGCCCCTGGTAGGTGAGGAGCTCAGGTCTAAGCCCGGCACCTCCTGATATCCTGGGAGGTCTGCTAGACCAGGCCCCACCAAGACACTCACAGCAGAGGTCTGACCACATTTAATCGGCAAAACCCACCAATCTGTCATTTCCTGGGCACACAGGGGAGAGCACATGCTCACTGCCTCCTTGTCCTTGCTGGGTGTGTGCCCACCTGGCCTCGCCCACCACGGACTATCGGTTTGTGCACAATCTATGTTTCTGAAAGAGAAAGGATCGCACCAAACAGCCTGAGGATATTGCTATCTGTGCCTGTGCCTGTACCCCAGGCTTCCTCCAGGGCTAGGCTAGCAGTGTGCCAGGCTCCCCGAGGGCTGCGGGACTCCACACCTTCCTTGCATCCGTGGACTGTGGGCTAGAGAAGGCCTGGACTTTCCCCAAGTACCATAAAACTAGCAGACAGAAGTTCCTTTGGCAGAGAAGTCCAGGGCGGCTGTTCATGAGGAACACTGCAGACCACTCCTGAAGGGGTTGGGGCGCGGGACAGGGGCCCCAGAGGAGCACTAGAATGAATGCAGTACCTGCACACCTCCACGGTAAGTAATGGGCCGGCTTCCTGGCTTTCAGAATTACAGTGACAGATAGTCCAAGTTGGCTTTCTGTTTTCCAGGCAGCAAAATGAACGTTCCTATGTCACCGTAGGCTCACTGTTCGGGAACAGCAGCGGCGCACTCTGTGCAGGCCGGCGGGGAAACGCAGCGGTCCTGCGCCAGGACTGCTTTTAGGGGAAGACAACACAAAATGCGCTGATTTGTTAGGACATGTGAAGATCGTTCAGTCAAGAGGCGAAACAACAAGAGTGTGCCTGCGTAAGTGTGTGCGTGTGTACATGCACATACATGTGTGGGCGCGTGCATGTGCGTGCCTGTGTGCGTTTGGAGCAATAGAAATCATTCTAAGTAGAATCAATCTTTTTTCTTCCTTCCCTTCCTTCTTTCCTTCTTTCTTCCTTTTTCTCTTCCTCTTACCCTTCTTTTTCTCCTTCTTTCCTTCCTTCCTTCCTTTCACAGGAGGCAATAGAGATTGATCTCAAGACCTTCACACTTCGCTGCATCTTAGCATCTTTTTTAAATTTGAGATAAGGTCTTTTTATGTGACTAAATTGTCCAGGCTGGGCTTAGACCTGGAATACTCCTGCCTCAGCCTCACAGAAGGCTGGGCTCATAGGAGTGCTTTGCCGCACCCATCTTCTGCTCCTTTTACAGCAAGGGTCCAAGTCTTTTTCTCCCGGCCTTAGGCCTTCCCTTAGACTTCTGGAAGCAGTGCTCAGCACCGTGCCAAGTTCTGGCTCCTGCCAGCACCATGTGTGTTCCCCTGCTGTTCTCCAGGTTTCCCAAAATGGTGAACAGCACGGAGAACCTGGGCTTGGGAGGCTCCGTGCTGCAGAGATTGAACCCAAGACCTCGAGCACAGAGCGCCCCTCGGCCCCCAAATCTAGGTTTGAAATAAGAATTAACTTATCCATCACATACTCTTTTCGATTGAGGAAGTCACTTTTAAACAAGTTGTTGATGAAATCCAGAAGAATAATTACAGTGTAGCCCTCAATCTAGCAGAGTTGAACACAAAACCATTTGCCCAGATTGGTAAACAACGTCAAGCAGAAAACTATGGAATGAAAAAAGATTGTACATACACACACCTCGGAGATCCTGGACATGTAGAAAGTTTTTAAGTCCCGTCTATCCACTTAGTATTAACTCGAGAGAATGGTTACCTGTGGGTAAAGCTGCAGTTGCCCTTGGCTGCCTTTTTTCCCTGTCACTAATCACATTCCTTAAGGAAGTGAGTGGCCTGGCCTCTCCTGCCTTGGGTAAAACATTACATCCACATTTCTAAGGCTTTTGTGGGTATTGTGGCTTTATGAGGGTTATGAAAGGGCAAAGTACATTCCAAACCAATTTCTAACAGTTCTGAAAAACTCTGTGAAACCATTTTCCTTCTCCTGCACCATATAGTCTGAAATAAATACAGGCCAGCCTTGTGCGCAGGCTCATTCCGATTCACACAGCGTTCCTTGTCCGCTTCCTGTAGGATGAATCGCAGTGTGTTGGTTCCAGGGCATGCACACAATCCCAGGTTCTGATTTGAGCCAGGCGGCAGTGTTTCCTCTACCAGGATGAACTTTACACTTTGCAAATGTCACCGAGGCACGCAGGCCGGGCAGGGCCACTCCAGCCGTGTGTGGGAGCCAGGGTGTTGTGCCTGGGAGAATTAAATAAAGCAGCAAAGGAAACAGAGGCGGGTCACAACACAGAGATCAGGAGGGGCCTGTCACAGAAAGCAGGCCACGACTTCAGTTCCACCCATGCTCCTGCCAGTAGCTGGAGTCCATTCATTTGTAGCTGAATGATATTCCAGTTTGCACCTACACATTTGCTGGGGCCATTTACCCCGGAGAGGGACTGCTGGAGCATGCTGGATCTCTGCGTCTAGGTTTTTGAGGCATCTCCACACCACAGTATTTTCATAATCGATGTGGAGGATGTCATGGTAAATGAAGTAAGCCAGGTGCAGCGAGGTAAGTACTCGCTCCCCTCCACAGACAGAAGTTGAAAAGGTGGATCTCAGGCGGCGGGGGTAGAGGTGGCGTCTCTGCAGGTCGGGAAGAGAAGGAAGAGGCGGGCACAGCACGGTGCAGCTTGGAAACCGCGCACCGATGTAGCGGGTTAGGAGGCCGGACCCTAGCACTGCCCAGTGGGGCTGGCGCTTGCACGGCTGATTGTGCATTCTGTAAACAACCAAAGAGTAGAGATCAAGGGCAGCCAACACCAAGAAGTGGTCAGTGTTCAAGATGGAGACTCTAATTACTCAGGCTTAACGATTACACATTGTGTACGTATACCGAATGATCACACTGGACCTTGTGATATGTCATTATCTCAAAAGAATTTTAAAATGAAAATTAAAGGAAGTAGGTAAATATGAGAGACAAGGAGATATTTCCTGGCTTAATTTATGAAAGCCAAAGAACGGAGAAAGATACTTATTATTTTCTAACCTATGTGAATTCTTTTTTAATAAGTATACGTATTGGCAAGGGCAAGCATTTTTTGGGATAAACATTGCTGTTAATGTCAGATGAGATATGTAACTTGATACTATCCATGCAACCAGCCAAACAATCATAGCATTTAGTCGGAGATTTGACCGTGTGGATCTGAGAACACCCCTGAGACTCTATTGCAGCAAGCAAGGAACAGCCACGAAGCAGCTTAATTTGCAGCCAGAATGAGAAGCCCACTTTCGGGCAGATCAAGGGTGACTATCGCTGCCTGCACATGGATCCAGCCGAGCACGGATATTAATTTCCAGGGAGAACTGCATTGGAAATGCGGCGGATCGATCTGCCCGACTGACGGGGAAGCGAGGAGCGCGTGAGATCAGCTTGATAGCGGGGACTCGCTAATGGGAACATTTCTTATTTCGTCCGGATTCTAAGCAGGCTTCAGATAGATGCCCTTTAATTGACACAGACAACGTGTCCCATCCGAAGGTGTTCTCACAGTGGCGCAAGGGCCACGTGAGAAAGGGGAGGAGCAGGTAGAATTAGAACCTCTGGAAATGCAGCTTCAGGGCTTTGTGGCCGGTGCTCACACTGCAGTCTCAGACGTGAGTAAGTGGTATGCGTTACGTGGCGAAAATGCCGTGTACTCTGGGGCACACGTGCCTCCTGGCGCCTGCGCTTCTGCGGGCCTGCTTTATCACACACTTTGCAGTTACTAATGTGTGCTCCCCGAGGACCTTCAGCCTACGCATACACAGGCGCACCTACAGATTGCAGAAAGCTTACCTCTTGATTTAATTTAAACAGTGCAATAAGATTTATACATTTTGAATGGCACACAAATGTATACACACACACACACACTGATTCAAACAGGGCCACTGTGTGCTTTTATGCATGCCACGCGTGGCATCAACATAGTAAACACACGGTGCTCGTTTGTGTCATAAAACGTGTGCAGATCTGTATCTTTCTGAGGCAGTTTGCCAGCAGCTGACTCCTACGAGGCCTGTAGGAAGGAAGTCTGTATTTTTGGCCAAGTGGTGTTGTGGTTTAGACCTCGAATGACCCCCAGAAGAGACCTGTGCTCCATGTGGGAATTGTGCAGAGTGATCATCTCCCTGGGATGCTGCCCTGGTCAGTGCCAATGGAGGTGGGGCGAGACAGCAGAAGCAGTCACCAGGCCCTAACTGGTGGGGCCTGGGCAGCAGATGTGGGCTACCCGGCCGCGTCCTGGTGGGGCTGGGCAGCAGGGTACAGTCACCAGGCCATGTCCGGGTGTGGCCAGGGCAGCAGGAGCAGTCACGGGACTGTGTCCTGGTGGGTCTCCCTATAGCCGTCCCTGCTCTCACTGCACCTGTCACTGTGACGCCCAGCTTTTCTCTGCCAGACCTTCCCCCATGACCTTCCTGCCTCGGCACCTGCCCCCAAGGAACTGAGTGCTCTGCAAACCCTGCACCCGAATCAGCCCTTCCTGCTTTCAGCTGTGGGAGTGTAGGGTGTTCCGTCACAGCAACAAGAAGCCAGTAGGCCAGGAGTGGCCCAGAGTGCCACGCGGGCCCGCTGTGGCCTTGGATGGTGCACTGCCTGGGTATGCAGTCTCTCTGGGATGGAAACCTCAGAATGAAGAGTGAGACTCCCTGTGGATGTCCCATAAGCGTGAGAGCCAGGCTGAGACCCAGCCTCCAGGTGCTCGAGCCCAGCCCCCGGAAGGCAGGTGCTCCTGGCTGCAAGGCCGGGGGCCCTTGGAAGAGAGCGCTTTTTGTGGGTTTTGGGTTCATCTTTGGCTGCATCTCAGGCCATGTCAATCTTCAGTGGCAGTGACACAGTGTGCGGCTTCCTTGCTGTGCCCTGGTGGGTACCGTCCTTCCTGTCACTCAAGGCACAGGTGGACATGTGCTTCTGGGCCCCCCGACAACGTATGCCTGGAAGACCCCGCTTCCCCGTGGTAAGCTTTTCCTGAAGTCGCTATGTGATCACCAGCGTAATGTGTGTGGAAGCTACTTAAATTGTGCAGCTGCGAATACCGACGCGCCCGTGTAGCAGCAGGGTATCTGTTTCCATAGAACTGCGTGACTTCTTCCCATTCTGTCTCTGCTTCCGGGATAGAGGTGACCAGTGCCCCGACTTCTCAGGCACACTTCTGCTGGCCCCTCTCCCACTCTCGTATTCAGAAGCGTTCTGCTGTGTGTGTATTAAACCATTGCCTTCTGCGTGTTCTTCAGCTCTATAAAAGTGCATCTTAATAGTGGATTGTAACTTGGGCTTTTTCCCCAATACTGTGTATTGTAAGGTTCAATATTGCCTGTATCCTAGCAACTGGTTATTCATTTTCATTGCAGTATAACTTTCCATTGCCTGAATAGGTATGTGTTTTCTGCCCACTGCAATCTCCAGGTGTGTCTCCTGTTTGGCATTTCTTTCTTTGTTTGGACAGCAGTGCTGCTGAAGACCGTCCTGCACGTGCCTCCCAGTGCCCACTGGTGTGAATGTCTCTGCAAATGTGTTTTTCAAGCTTTTTATACACAGCATGAAGTATATCATTGTGATCCAATTTTTATATAGTACAGTCCTCACTTCTTGACATAACATGCAGCCAAATATTTTGTATTCTCTTTCTTCACAACAAGCGCCTCCAGGAGCGTGTGACTGCGGGCCATGGCTGCCCTCGAGTGGAGCGCTGCTCCTTCTGCAGGCCAGGGGGCCTGGCTGCCTGCACTCCTGTACCCTCCAGGCAGAGTGAGACTCCCCTTTCCTCAGCTTCTCCAGCTGCAGTGCAGGGAACTCACTACAGGAGCAGCAAACCTGGAACCCCGAGAACGACGCCTGGGAGGCCTTGTAGCTCAGCAGGGATCCATCTTGTTAGAGAAGGAAGGCACGGTTTGGGGATGCACAGCTGAGCCGCAGCTGCCAGGTTCTAGCAGGTTCTGTCACCTACTCCCACAGGGCGGGGCCCAGTTCACACCCGCACGGATAGACCACCAGTCCTGCCACCAGCCGGCCGCACCATGCGTGCTCGTTTGATCCAGTTTCAGGCGTGTAAGTTTCTCCAGACCTGCCTTTCCCACGGTCAGGTGGGCCTGAGCAGACGTTCGTGCGCGTCGCCTTTCCCTGGGTTTGTGTGCGATTCCTGTGCTTGGCATTTCCGGGTTCTCTTCAGAGCTGCAATGTTGTGTTTCGTAGCTACTCCGCCTATGACCTCGGTGTCTTCCTCTGCTAAATCTCTGCCCTTTACGCGCCTCTCTCAACTCCATGGTCATCTTTTTATTTTCCTCTGAGATGCCTGTGTGGCTGTTCTGTCCTTGGTCATTTCAGTTTTCTGTTCCCTACAGGAATGGCGCATCTTAGTTTTTCTTTCTGTGTGGACTACTTGGAGGGGCCCCGCTCGTGGCCGGAACGTACTCACTCTGCACCAGCACGTGTTTAAAAGACAGCTGGGGCTTTTTGTTCATCAGTTAAGAAATACCTCTTTATCTTGAGATAGATAAATAATACCCTATTTTTTATGTGAATTTTTTTTTAATTTGTGTCTTTTACATTTAGAGTTCCAGTGTCCTAGCGATCAGTCCCTGTGTGGTCTGCGGTGGGCGTGAGCTTCCACTTCCATCTTGCGTGGCCAGCTTTGCTAGCACTTTTTGTCTTTTTTCTCTTGAATCAGAAGTACTACCTTTATTATGTGCCATTACTGACATTTCTGTCATTATTTCTGTCCTACATTATAAATTACACAGGTCATAAATATCATTTTAGTAATACCATTATTTCAGCAATTAGGAACTTGCTATGAGCACGTTTTTCCTACCTTACTCTCCCTGAGGACTGTTAGAACTATTCTGCAATATTTGATTCTCTTTCTTTCCATGTTTGTTTGTTTATTTTTCTGTTTGTTTCTTGTGCAGTTCT
>NDGN011238610.1:0-15480 GCA_002564285.1 Tympanoctomys barrerae | reverse complement strand
TATGCAGCTCAGACTCATAGTGATCCTCCTGATTTCTGCCTCCCTAGTGCTGGGATTACAGGCACTGTGCACCACCACGCCTGGACTCTATCGCCGGCTCAGCGCACCTGGGGGTGGGGCTGGTGCAGCATGCAGTGCCTGGGATCGAACCCTGACCCCTGTGCTTACCTAAGCAAGTGCCTAGTCCACTGAACGATACCACTAGCCCCTCACATTATTATTTTTAATTTTAAAATAAATGTTTATTGAAAAGCAACTATACGCCCACTTACTTCACGGCAACAAACAAAACAAAACACGTCAGTTACAAGAGTATTAACATAATATAGTGACAACTCTCCCCACAAAATGTAGAAGATCTATACATAGAAAACTAGGCAATACTGCAGAGAAATTACAACTTTCAAGAAACACTTTAAGTTGAAATATTGGAAGATAACAATTTTCTCTGAAAATCCAAAAGACTTGAAATCATCAAAACCATTTTTAAAAGAAAAAAGAAAGCTTTGGAAGGTGAACACAACATTCTTTCTAGAACTAGTATACTTCCCTAATTCTTCTTTACACCTTCCGCTTCTCACACTAGGGAGACACTATGACACCTGCATGCACGAGTCTGATTTATTTCACTTAAAAGTATGGACTTCATCGACCTAAAAAGTTGCATCCATTTACCATAAAAGTCTCCAGTTTATCCTTTTTAAGGCTGAATAATACTTTATCATATAAAAAAGCCACACCTTTCTTTTATCAGTTTCTTGGCAGATGGGCATTTGGGCTGTTTCCACGATTTTGCTACTACAAGTTGTGTTGCTACCAAACAGGTGCATGCATGTCATGGTGATACAACGTTATTTTATGCCATCATTTTTTCAAGGAGGGCTTTTGCCTGTTTGCTCAACGTAAAGGCAGCTTCCGCCTCTGCACAGAGATGTGAGGTAGACAGGAGAGAGATCTCCACTTAAAACTGGAAAAGGTGCACAACCAGGAGGAAAATGCACCAAGGTCTCGTAGTTTTTAATCATTAGAGCTAACACTTAGCTCTCCCAAAGGGCCCAGACAAACACCTTGGAGACAGTGTTCATGTTGCCATGACACCAAGGGAGTGCTCTGGGTCACCTCAGTGATGATCGCGTAGAATGACAGGAAGGTCTCTGCAGACCAAGGGATGCAACACGGGCTGCACATTTATCATACTCTCTGGGAAGTTAGACTGGATAAGATTTTTTGCTTTGGAGGGACAATAGAACGAAGTAAATTTTACTTAAAAAGTGTATCTTCACCATCCCCAATTCTAGTAAGGAATTTTAGGATAATTTTCCTATTTCCTTTGATTAGCATGTTATAATACCAGGCTTGCTGTAACACAGTTTTAAAATTCCTCAACTACCTTATTCTTAGTTCATAGTTTGCTATATTAAGGGAGTTATTTATTATTAGAAGACAATAGAGAAACCAGAATTTAAATTTATGAAAAATATAAACTGGAGTTAACATGGTAGGAATGCTCTAGAGTTCTTGACTCTTTTTAAGGATGTACTGATCGTTTTCCTGAGTGCTTGAGAGGAAGGAGCAGGAGGAAGAGGACTTTTATGTAGAAAGCCCTCCAGCTCTTAGTATAAAGCACAAGAGTAAATCAGCCGGAGCCGGCGTAATATAGAGAAGGTTTGGCAGAGCTGACCAGAAAACTAAAATGGATCTATGCATCTCTGTGACCTGGGCTCTTTAGCCACACAACTGCATTGCCTTTAAAAAAAAACCCAACAAACTCTTAAAGAGAAAAAATAAGATAACTCTCTTTTAAAAAATAGATGGAACAGTTCAGGAATAAATGGAGTTGGAAATGGCAAAGGAAACACAAAGGACAAAATTGCCCTTTATCCCATTTAAAGAGTGAAAAATAGCTAGAATGTGCTGAGTTTCTTTGCTGTAAGAAATTTGAAGAGACAAAATTGCAGGTTGAAGTTCTGGTCAGAGTTTTCCTGGAGATGCGCTTTCTGCGGCGCCTGGGCATAAGGAGACGCAGCGTCCATGACGGGCTTTCTCGCTCTCTATAAACCTCAGAAGACGACGTTTGGATTGTTCCTTCTCTGAGGCTCCACAGTGACCCTACGACTCTACAGACGCCTCTGTTTCCACAGTTACGCAAGTGCTTTGGATCCAGGAAGCAACTGCTAACTCTTTCTTTATAACAACCCTCGGATGTTAGCAGGCGGGTGCGAGACAAGACGTTCCGGCAAATCGCGGGAACCTGAAGGGACGCAGGGTGCAGGGCGTCCTGAGCCAGTCTGATTAGGGAACCACTGTTTCTCATGGAGTCTCTTGCAGAATTTGTTTGGAGTGGAATACATTTCGGATGATGCCGATTCACAGCCCAGTGTAAGTTAGTGAGCAAAGCCAGGACAGAGTGCGTGGCCTGCAGCCCGCCTCCCTTCAGCTTGAGCTCCCTGCCTGGCCCGCCGCGCTTCCCTTCTCTTCCATGCTGCGCACAGGAAATCCCCCCAGAGCCGCCCTCCACGCTACCTCTTCCCAGTCCCTGCGGGCAACACCTACTTCTCACTGTGAACTCAGCGCGAAAATTGCCGCAGACCTGCCCTCTCCAAGCTCTGATTCTGTATTTCATCCCTTCTGCCTACATGCTGGCCTCCTTGCTGTCTATACTTCGTACAAATCGTCCATCCGCACTGAGATCTGACAGGAAGGAGATGCAGGGAGCCCCGAAAAGCTCCTCTGCTCGGGTTATAGGAAAGTAACGGGTGACTCGCTCTTTGCTTGTTTTTGTTGGAGTACAAATAAGGACAAGGGACCTAGGAAAAAATTTACAATATAAAAGGTGAACCGTCATTCTCAGGATATAGAGAAATAATAATAATTTGGAAAAAATTTATTAAGACAAGTAGATTTCATATGGTATACACGTTTCACCTTTTTTTTTTTTTTTTTTTTTGTATTTTAGGGAAGGTTCTGCAGGGTATCCAGGGTCTTACTACTAGATCAGACTCATAGTGATCCACCTGTTTACAGCCTCTCAAGAGCTGAGATTACAGGCGTGCCCTGCCATCACGTCTAGTATCAATCGCCATCTCAGCATGGCACGGGGGGTGGGGATCGAACTCCTGGCTCCTGCGCCTGCTTGCAGGTGCTTTCATCCACTGGGCTATTTGGCTGGTCCATACTTTTTACTTTTGAATAATACAAAAATATCATCTTCAACAGAGAATGCCATTTGCAACAAAGCAAATGTTTAAGGAAACCAAAAATGCAGTAACAGAGCTAGCATGTTAACTAGAAATTGGAAATGCAACAAACAATATAGACAGCACATTTACACCAGACCCTTGACTTAGGAACTCAATCTGTTCCCCCCGGGCTGGCTGTCGATTGAAGTCAGGATGTTGGGGCTCAGGCTCCTCTGCCCAGCCTTGAAAGTCTTCCTGTGCATAGGGAGACCTCAGTGTCCCGAGAGAGACCCTGGCCCAACATCCTCACTTAACTCCACATGGGCAAGGATGGCGTAGTGCTCCTTCCAGGACTCTATGAGGTTAAATCTGTATCTGACACTATCTGGAAGCATACGCATCTGATATTTAGGTCTTACTTTAAGACTTTGGTTATAAGTTAAAACTAAAACTCCAATCAAAACCCAAGTTGTTCCTGTGTCAGGCCAGTCATAACTCAAGGATCCATAGGATTTTTGAAGAAAACAAAAACCCAAGACATTAAGCTATTTCCTACTAGTGCGGTGATGCACCCCGGTAACTCTAGCTCCTCCAAGCCTGACACAGGAGGATCGCAAGTCCGAGGGCGACCCAGACAACTTAGCAGGAACCTGTCTCAGAATAGCATTTTTAAAAAGGGCTGGGGACAGAGCTCATCTATGCTGCAGCCCTGGTCAACCATGTGTGTGGCCCTGAGTTCAATCCCCGCACTGGAGAAAGAAAAGTGGTGCCTAGTGAATGGGAGAAACTAAAATGATTAGAAGTGATTAAGGAGAAAATACAACTATGAGAGGTAAAGGAACAAATTTAGACTAAAGATAAAATTTATATTCTTCTTTGGACTGTTTGGACTCATCTTAAAGAACAGGCCAAATTACATAGAAGAAGAGTAAGACCTATAAATAGAGTAAAAGAGTCTGATAGCTCAGAGTGTGCGGCATTGGGCTGCCGTGGAGGCTGTCTGACCAAGTAGGCACGGTTATCTACCCACGTACCGCAGGGAATTTAAAAACTATAAAGTAAAGGATTTGTACAAGACTGTACAAAAAAATTATCTGCTGAAAAATAACGAGTGGGCAAAGGCTGTGGCCCGCTTGGACTTTTGTTTCAGATTTCCAAACTGTAGCTTCCCCTCCCCTCCTGCCTAACATGGCAAATTCACAGTAGTGCGCATTTTCACACTGAGTGTAGAACCCTGCACCTTCTCAGCTTTGGGTTACATTTGAAGTAGGTGCCAATTTGATATACTTAAAGTAGCGGTTGGTAACTCATGGGATTAAATAATTTTGATATTGCTGATAGATTCTTATGTTCGAGCTCTGTGAGAAAGGGATCATACCTTATCAGAGCAGCTGAGATAACTTGGAGAAGGAATAATGCAGGGTGCACTTGAGCTGGCTTCCTGCCTCCACGGCGGCTGCGTCCACAGGTGCGCCCCGGAAGAGCATCTGCTTGCCGCGGTTTTCACACTTGCAATCCCCCTCCTTCCCACGCACACGCGGCAGTCTACCCCACATACTTCGTGTATGCTCTTCAGCAGTTAGCTTCTGTCACATGCTTGAATCCCAGCCAAGAGAATATCCCATATCCCGGAATCAGTTCTGCTTTTTCCTTCTGCTGGCCTGAGATTGACCAGCACAGATAACTCGCAAGCAGATATTGAAAAATGTGCAGTCTCACTCAGGAAGTCTTGGGTCCCCAAATCCCTGCTTTGAGGCCTGCAACCAGCAATGAGCAGGACAGCCCTGGAGCTGATGGAACAAGAGGCAAACATCTGAGTCACTGCATTAATATTGTGGCAAGTTTTGTTACAATAGTGAGGCTTACACTAGTATAGACCTCCATATATTTGTGTATGGGTACATTCGCTCCGCTGAAATACAGACCTATAATGCTGACTAGCTTATGGTCACTGTGAATCTGTGTTTTAAGTAGCACCTGGGACATATTAATGGTTGACTGAATAATCACACTGATGGTCACTGACTTGCCATTTCACATATTTCAGATCAGTTGTGAAAAGTTTGATTATTCAAAAAGTAGTGCTGGGCTACATGTTCAGAAAATTGAAGAAACAAGAGAATTAAGAGCTCTAACTCAAGTATTCACATTCTGTTGAGGAGTCAGGAAAGCAGCGTGACCGACTGCTGCCGGCCTGCTTGCGTTTGCGTCCCAGCATCAGGCGTGTGCGAAGTCCGGGCGCAAGCTACACATCCAGGCGGGTGACTGAAAGGAACGCGGAACCGAAAATTGCATTTACTCCTACAAAGCCTTAAATTAGGAAAACTGGAAAGTAGACTAATGTCACCTGTTCATCGAAATACATAAAATGTTCCATAATTTTATTATACCAATCTAGCTTTTGGAATTTAAAGAATCACCAAAGTATATACAGTAATGCTCATGGTAGTGTTTTTAGTAACAATGAAAATCTGAAGATGACCTAAGTGGGCAACAAAGGGAATGGGGTAGATGCCCGTGGACACATCCGTCAGGTGTAACTGCAGTGGTTAAAGGCAGCGACTTAACCACTGCAGTGGTTAAGGCAGTGTCATGTAGGCCCGAGTTTGGTTTCTTTCTGCTTTCACTATTTATTAGCTGTGAACAAGCCATTTGCCCTCTAGTTGTCTCTTTATTTATGCAATGGGACTAATACAAGCACATGAAATTTTACTACAGAGTATTGATTAACAGACCACTTATGCAAAGCACCAGTATTTCCTGCCTGGTAGTCCTCCTGGTCTGCGATTAGGGTGTGGAAAGGCCTGTGAGAAGGACATCTGATGGAGGAAGGGACGGGGCCACCTATCAGCAGGACGGAGCTGGGATCAGGCTTCCCTTCTTCACCACACCTCATGGGGCAGTGAGTCTTCTCTCTTTAGAGCCCCCCCCACTCTTCCCATGCCCGTTGCTGCTCCTGGGGGTCTAAGCCTGGCACCCCTGCCTAGACCCCTGCACCAGAACCTTGCCAGCCAGCTCAGCACCTGTCTGCTTGCAGTGGTCGCTGAGCTTTCTGAGGTGCAGGTCTGAGTCTCTACCCACTGCAACCTGAACAGACCAGAGTGAACTCCCCCAGGGCTGTCTCTGACCTGCCTCTCCCTAACTGCTCAACTTCCTCCTTTCCTGTCTCATGCACCAACCTTTCAGAAACACAGCTTCCCACTGCTCCGCAGGTCCTCCCAGCCCATCCCCACACTCGAGCTACAGCCCTGCTTCTCAGTGTCCCTTTTGCTCAGCGTGCTTTTCCTGAGATCCGGGTGCGACCTTCAGTGTCCTCTCTGCGGAGTCCCTCCTGCCCCCCACGATGGCCTTCCGCCACCCTTGTCTTTGTCGGGGCAGTGCCTCCCTTCTTACTCTCCATGTGCCTTCCCTGCCAGAGGGGCTGTGTTTTGTGTGTCCAGAACTGTTCTTGGTTCGCACAGCGCAGCACCCCCACCCAGCAGCATTTGTTGTTTCAGAAGTGTGAAAGCAAAGGACTTCACTGTTTCCTTTATACATGGACTCACTAGATTACTCCTGCAATACAGAATAAAGTAACAATGGTGATCATTTGTGGGCATGGAATTAAGGTTGCTTTAAATGTTTTTATTTGTAATTTCCACATTTTATATAGTTCCTCCACAAATCTATTCCTTTTAGAATTAGAATTTTTTAAAGCTTGAGTGTATATCTTCATACGTACCTAGATGGCAATTGGTAATAAGCATGTGCAATAATTTATACTCAGCTGGTCATGCTTAAGCAATGGACGGTGATTAATAATTACAGTGTCAATGATGATAATAAACATGGTAATTAGAAAGTAGGAATGGTTGGGCCTGATTATGATGGGAATTGTGAGAAAAGTTCTTCGTTTTCTTTCATTCTTTTGTTGTTCTTTGCCTGTCTCTCAGTAAAATAAGTGTAATATTTTCTGTCTACAGGTAACAATGTCCTCACTGTGAAATTTCTAGTGTGGCCTTTGAATAGACCTAGAAATAGATATAACGTTCTAGGGTGAAAATAAGGCTGTAATCTGGAGATGAAAGAAGGCAGCCAGTAGTTCAGAAGCATATTCTAAAAAGCTGAAACTCCAAGGAGACAGGTATTTCACAAAAGGATCCCAGGGCCTCATTGTGCTTAAGAGATTCCACGGGCGCCTAACAAGCTCCTTAATGTTTTATTTAATACAGATTTTTAAGAGTTCCCAGTCCGGCTTTGCTATTTATCTGTTCTTTCATTTCTAATCCTTTGCTTCTTTTTTTTTTTTTGGTTTTGTTTTGTTTTGTTTTGTTTTCGAGGCTCTGCTGGGCCCGTGTGAGCAGCCGGAAGTGGTGACACGGACAGCCCGATTTCCATGCAGGTGCAGAAGCGGGCGAAGATGCTCCCAGCCCTGCAGGAAGCAGCGCAGCCTCCTGAACACCAAAAGCAGAGAAATCTGGGTTCAGTCCTGGTGAAACTCCCCTTCCTGAAGTCAGAACGCGGCAAGGAATCTGTGGGTACTCCCCTCTTTCCTTACTCTCCTGGCCTCCGGTCTGTCTTGGCCGATCGCTTCCTGCCCACCCGGAATAGCGTTTTCTGGGGGGCCATTGCCGTGGGCCGGGGAGCCTCGTTCCCACCTCGGCGAGCTGCGTCCTCCCCACCCGGGAGCCGGGCTTTGCATTTCTTCTCTGACCTCCCTCCACTCTGTTTCAGATTTGTGTACTCGTGTTTCATGTGTCAGTGGGGATTCCAATTACACGCTAGGTAACAAGAGTTTAATAAAATGTGGCAATAAATTGTGGAAAGACATCATGCATGTGAAAAAAATGTATTAAGAAATGTGTTCCAGGTGGAGCTTCCAATATTAAGCAACTAATCACCTCCGCACACACACACAAAGTGGAGGTCTGATTTAGTAGAACGTGGCTTTTCAAAGCCAGAATGCCAAGCAGGGCCTTCCAGCCGCCCGCCGGAGGGCCGCGGCCTTGCTTCTCGTCCCAGAGCGCTCTGGGGCCGAGGCTTGCGGAGGGTGGAAAGTGGAGGTCGAGTTCCGAGCGCACATGGTGCCGGCTCCAGGGCGATGAGCGGGAACTTACGCCCGCTAACACTCACGTCTGTGCACCAACTCCCGGCAGGAAGGTCGACCACTGTGCGCTGCTTGCGGGTACTCTAGAAATTAAAAAAAAAAAGCGCGTTTAGAATTAAATGCAGTCCTTTTGCGTTGGATGTGAAGTCCGGCAAGGTTCACACACGCCCCATTCGTTATTGGGCAGGGCGTTGTGGGAACGCCTCCCTTCGGAGCTGGGATAAGCCGCGCCGTAAGGTAAGACAACACCAATCGTTTTCCAGAAGAGGGGCAAAATAGCCTGTTCCAGTGAAGGACATGAGAAGCACTCAGCGAAAAGAGGGACAGATATGACGGTGGGGCGCGCGCATAGTTCTATCATTTGCTTGCCTTTGGGTGCTGGGGTCCAAGCGGGGCTCTCACACGTGCTAATCCGGGGTCTCACCTCTGACCCTGAGCCCGGCGCCCGCTCTGGGGAGCACAAGGCTGGTTGGGTGGGCGGGAGGTGCTGCCCTACTTTGGCAGCTTTGTTCCCTAGATCCAGCTCCACGAGTCTGCTTCTCCACCAGCCGCAGTGGCAGGTGGCCTACGCCGAGCTGCGCAGGGTGGCCTGGGCTCCTGCACCCCCCTCCCCCCTGACAGGGACCCAGAGGGCGGCTCCCTTCTGAACCTTTCCTTCTGGCCGCGCGCACAGAGAAGGCACGCTGTCCGGACTCAGGCGTGCCTCCGGTGCCCAGGGCCCGGGACCTCTGCGAACCCCTGAGGGCACAAGCAGCGCGCGCGGGCTGTGGGGGAGCACCCCAGCTGGGGCCAAAGGTGAGATGCCGGGAGGAAGGCGAGCCAGCGCACACTTTGGGGGGCTGCGATGGTGGGGCCAGACTGTGCCTGCGACAGCTAACCCAGGGAAGACACAAATGGAAAAAGGCTACTACCCACCTCCGTAGGCTTGATGCAGGAAACCGGTGAAGAACGGAGGTCCTCAGGGCGCCTTTCCTGCCAAGTCCAGCACGCGGGTCAGGAGCAGAGCGCACGCACGCTCTGCGGTCCGCTCCAGCGCAGCAGAGCCTGGCGGAAGGGGCCGCGCTCGCTCGGAAACAGAGCTGCTTGTCCAGGAGCTGCACAGCAGGGATTTGGGCTCTGCTCTTCTTCGCTTCTCTTGAGTGCTGGGTACAAAAATAGGAAGCTTGCCGCAGCGCTTCCGCACTGCTCAGGCGCCCAGAGAGCTGCTGGGCTTGTTGCGTGTGACCTCACTGGCCTGCTTCTTGTGGCGACCTTCACGAGGGCTGGAAGGTTCATTCTTAAGGGAAAGTGACCTTTTTCTAGCATCTTCCAGGGGAGGGCAGAGATCTCCTTTCTTCCCAAGGCACGGGAGAGCCAGAGTTCATCTGGTGGAGAACGAACGAGAACCCCGCGATCATCATCGTTCAAAGGAAAGGGAGTCGTATCTTGGACGGCCACTCGGGGCTGCAGGCTGACTCATGATCATCTTGATGTCGGCGACAAGAACAGCATGACCTTTGTCATGAATGACACTTACTGAGTGCTGTGTCTCATGAACTTGTGCTCTAAATAATGAGATTTCTGACAGTGAGGGGAGTGGGACTATTTGCTTTTAAATTCAGACAGGTATTATGAAGTACCGAGTCTCCCTGGGAAAGCCGCCACACGTCTGGGCCGAGGGTTTAGATACATAACTTTTGACTTCACACTGTCCCTTAGCTTATAGTAAATGCCAAAAGCACCTACATGGGGAGAGAAGAATCCCAGAGAATGACTCCTCCAGCCTGAGGCCAGTGAGCGAGCCAGCTGCCCGTCAGGGGTGTTAACACTCCCTTGTTTGGAGTGCTGTTCATTTAGAAATGATAATATTGAAGGTTTTAGCTAATTAATTCTAGAAAGGATGGGAGCTGATTATATTTTTGAAAGATCAGTGATAACATCAGTGGGATTTGGACTTAAATTATAATGTGTGTATAAATTAGATATTTGATAATATTTTTGTAAAAATATGAGAGAAATCACATCTCAGCCTTGACCCATAATAATTACATTTTATGCCAAAATATTATATTAGAAACTATTCAATTCAGGCTTATCTTGCCTTAACTAAGTTGCATGCTTTGAAAATCTTTACAAAATAAATTATGGCTGTGCACTTTGTGGAGGAGATTGCTCGCCTGTGGAAGATTCAAGGTGGGAATCTTGCAAATGTGTGAGCCTTTCCCGTGGAGAATATGTGTGCTCTTAAGGCAGTTTGACTGCGATTTGACTATTGTAAGTGTGTGTCCGGCCACAGAAGGCAGCATTTCATACCGACAGCATGCAAGCACGTTCTCTGGGTTGTCTTGGTAGTTTCTGGTGTGGTGCCAGTGCTGGGCTGGGCGGGAGGGCAGGCTGGCTGGCTGGCTTTCTTTCTCCTTTCCTTTTGTCTGTGCTGAGGATTGAATTTAGGATCTTGGCGATGAGATACAACCCCAGCACATTTTGCTATTTATTTACTTTTGCATTTTGAGACAGCTTCTCGCTAAGTTGCTACGCTGCTCAGGCTGGGCACAAAACTGCAACCCTCCTGCCTCAGCCTCCCACAGAACTGGAAGTGCTCTACCAAGCCTGAATTAGTTGTTTTATTTTGTTTGGTTTTGTTAGCTCTATTTTTGGCAAAAAAATCTAATGTTCTGATGAGATTTTTAAAATCTCTTGTCAAGCAGCCCATGACTCTGAGCATTCAGTGGACCTTTGGACGTAGCCCTCCTGGATGGCGAGTTTCCCCCCCGGGAGAGAGAGTGCGCGGTTGCAGGCTGCACGGCTGGACAGGCTGAGCTCTCCTGCGGGCTTGTGGGTGCAAGCTGGGCTTGGGCCCGGCATCCACCCTCTAAGCCTCAGTTCCTCATTTGAGAAACAGATTATGGAGCTGTCGTAGAGCTTGTTGAAATTTTCAGAACAGCAGAGTGGCGGGTCCATGAAACAGTGCAACGCCACTGCTAATATTTAATAGCTCATGTAACTAGAAATCCTGATTTTCATCTGAGAGATGAAAATTACGAAAACTTCTGGGGTTAGAAAAGTTTCAGTTAAGGGATTTAAAAGCTGGTGACAAAAACCAGTGATGAGGGACCAATCTATGAAAACTATTCTGAAAGCAAACAAATATATACACTTATGTTCCGTCACACGAGACAGCAGTGATGGTACTGGAGGGGGATGACCTTGCTAACTTTACTATCAACCACATTTTTTCCACTGGAAAATTGGCAACAAGCTTCTTTGAAGTTAATTTCCATATATTCACCACCATCTTTTAGCTGAAAATATTTCAGACTGGCTCTCTCTGACCCTTACAATAAAGTCATGGTGATTTGGGGGTTTTGTTACTTGTGAGAGGCTCCCCCACCAGAGGTGCTAGCCTCCCCTTCCTGGATTGATAACCTTCCCAGCTTCATGTCGTCAGGTCGTGGGTGTCTCTCTGGGCTGTGGTCACTTGCAGACTTGTCTCCTCACCTTCCAAGCCATTAATGACCTCTGCTGTCCTTGACCAGGAACCTTCCTCCCCCAACTCCCAAGATGGAAGACTCCCTCGTGTGAAGTCCTGAATGTGGGGGCCCGGTAACCCTGGCCACCTGCGCTGAAGCACAAGGGTGTCTGTCTACATCTGAGTGGATGAAATTACCACACTTTTCTGAACGAGCCAACTGTGATAGATTAAATACCTAAGACCAAATTAATCAGTGACAAACACAGAATGAAGACTATTGGAGGCTGCCACCAAGTGCCCTGCTCCTTTCACACAAGGAAGGGAGTGGGAACTGTCAGGACGGGAGACCCTCCTCCTGGAGAGTGAATGCTGGGTTCCCACGGAGGGCGAGGGAGGGCGAGGGAGGGCGAGGGAGGGCGAGGGAGGGCTCCCGGCCAGGCAGCTCTTGGCAGCCTCCGTGTGCTGGGCATTGCCCAGAAGTTCAAACAGCCCATTTATTTGATTATAGAAATGTTACAAGACCATCATTTTTTAGAACTCAGGAAACACAGAAAAAGCACAAAGAGGATGACAATACTGTGCAGAATCTTACACGTGACATTTTGGTGTATTTGTCCCCGAGTTCAGCTTAGGACAGATGCACCCTGGGATGACACAAGAGGGCTCCACAGCGCGAGCTGTTTTCAGGGCTACTCTTTTCCCAGCTAAGGCCATGTTCTGCACCTTGCCCAAGCTAGAATTTGAATAACTTGTTGAAATTGGGGGAATTACAGTTTGACCTGTGTTATTCTTTCACTGAGTACGAAGGCTTCATTTGACTAGAGATACTTGAAAACCAGAAGTTACCTTTTTTTTTTTGTAGGAAACAAGTTGTTATAGAAAGGGAGCTGGTACAAGAGAGCTCAGAATTTGTAGAAGAAGAATAAGTGGTCAGATTCTGCAGGCCTGTGATGCATGGTCCATAGGGTTACAGCGGGGACCCCAGGGAGGGGCAGAGAAGCCCACCAAGCAGCCTCCTGACTTTGGCCCACTTCGGCTGTTCTCCGCAGGAGTTCTGGTGGGCCCTATGGGCAGACCCGAGGGGAGTCCTGGTCCGGGCTGTGCTTCCTCCCTGCCCCCTCGTGTCTTTGGCTAGCAGTGTCACTGAGTCGTCTTTCTGGGCCAGGCGTCCTGTGCCCCACAGGTGTTGAGACTGCAGTGGATGCTGCTTCTGTGGTTTTGGATGCATCTGGGCATGAAGGCTCCGAAACGCTGTCCACCACATCACTGGGCCCAATAGCGGGAAGGAGCACAGTGCAGGAGCAGCAGAAGGTGCCGAGGCCCTTGGAGCGGAGCTGGGGGCAGGATGCTGTGCAGAGCATTCCCGGGAAGAGCTGAAGATGCCAGGGTCCTCCCAGAAGTCGAGGTAAGGAGGTGCCAGGAGGAAGGTGCCAGTTCCCAGAAAACACAGCAGTTGAGGCTGTGGGGAAACTGAGGCAGGCCAGCGTGGCTGGAGCATAGAGATCAAGCTATTTGAGCCTCATGTGTGCAAGTCCTACAGAACAGGTGGTGCTTGCCATGTGGTGGGCACCAGAGCAGAATCTAATAAGTGCGTGGCAGAGGCTGACACTCCGAGTCCTGTGGCCACTAGAGTTTAAATGGGCCAGAAGAGGGACGGGAAACACAAATAGCTGAAAACCCCCAGGCAGAGAAACGTAGGAGGGACAGTGGCAGAAGTGACTGTAAGCTCACAGTGAATTCAAGGGAGGGAGGGTTTCATTTATTTTAATTCCCAGTGTTTATTTAGAGGGTAATAGGAACACACGCATGTATTTAGTGCTCCTGCCTTCTTAGACCATTTTTGGCCATGATTTTTGTATCCCAAGAACAGAAGCAGTGAACACTCACATTTTTATTCACCATGAATTGCCTTCATCGTATTCAGCAGTTTCATGAAAGAGCTGGAACCTCACAGAGGTTTCTGAATTAAATTAGCTTTCAGAACCATTTAAAGTTCTTCCATTCTATTAATTCAGCAGACAATCAAGTTGTTTACTTGTTGACTTTTATCCACAGGCACTCAATCAAACCAACTATCAAAGAAGGATACCTATTAGTTGTTAATTTCATATGTTAGATAGGGATCCTGCAACTCCTGTTTATATCTGTTTGATAACCTTCTAATCTTCTCTGCCATCTCCAGAACAGTAGCATTAACTGCTCTGCCATCTATCTTGATTAACAGTGTGGGCACTCTGGCTGATAAGCCTAGGCCCAAACTTCTATAGACGCCCGCAGCCCTGAGCAACAGCGTGCGGGTGCTGTTCCCCAAGCCCGCTGTGTGGCTGCAGATCACAGCTCTGTGCTTTCTTGTTTTAAGCCAAGAAGAGCTTGGTCTGGTGTAGGAGCTTTGGTTAAGAGTTGTGGAGCGTGAGTGTGTCAGACCTCCACCCCTGTTTTCCATTCTCTGGGCTTGGGAGCTTAGAGATTGACTGCGCCCGACGTTGGACTCGGGCATTCTAGGTCAGACCGCTGGGCCTCTAACAGGCAACACAATACAGCTTCACGTAGAGCAGACGCTGCGCATTTCAGGGTCAGAAGACACTTGTAAGTGGAATTATATTGGGTTTAGAGGCAGGGAGGGAGGGAGGGAAAGAGAGAGAGAGATGGGGGGCTCTGGATGTCCCAGGACTTCCTGAGAACGTACAGGGATGAGGTGTGTGTGGCTGTCACATGGCTGTTGCATGGAGTAACACTCAGGTAGCAGCAGTGAGACCCAGTGCTGGCCTGCAGTGTAAAGAGGAGAATATGGGGTGAATAGCCCTGGTGTGGGACCCCCAGAGCGGCCAGAATGAAGGTCATCAAGTGGGGGGACCATCATGTCATCTCACAAGGGCTTTCCTGGCACACTTTACACACTCGTGTGGTAAAATGGCTCGGGTAGATGTAGGCTCATTTACCCCTCCACCCGAGGCCATGCAGACCCCCACCCTTCTTTCTCTGCCCCCAGAGCTGTGCAAGTGACCTAATCTAAGTCTGATTCTGAAGCCAGGCTCACTTTCCTGAGGGCCAGCCAGGGTGTGTTCTGGTGCGTCTCCTGATGGAACTTCAAGCTCCACCGGGTCCAGGGTGTATGTGTCACTGTCCACTAGTAATGTGGCCATTCTGGAAGCGTCCAGCCTCCCTTCCTAGTGCACCCCACCGCCAGGGCTTCTGTCTGCCCTGCAGGGCCTCCTGGGCTTCCCCTTTCTCCTCTCTTCCCACTCTGGCCCTTCTCAGTGGTGCAGTGTTCTTCGCTCCCTCTGTACACCTTCCTTGCGCGCCCTTAGCTGTTGCTGTCGGTGCCTCTCTTTTATTTCTGTTTTCTTCGTTTATTTGTTCTTCACAATGGAGTCCTGCTATGTTGCCTCATCTGGCCTCAAATTCCTGGGCTCCAGGGACTCTCCTGCCTCAGGCCCCAAGCAGCTAAGATCACCGGCGAGGGAACTGCGCTGGCTTTGGAGATGACCGTCATAAAGCTGCCTCTCGTCAGTCACTGGTGCTCCACGTCCTTCAGCAGTCCACCTTCTCAGATGCAACTCTCTCCTCAGTTCTAGTTCTTTCTCTTGATTTGTGTGTAGATCTTTCTGTATCTACTGGCTTAGGTCTTACATGTCATGTGTTTTCCCATGAGGTAAAATTTGCTTCTGATTCCCTTCTTCTGCACACTTTTTAGATATGGAAATGTTCTAAATTCTACTCCCCCTTTCTTCGCTTCCTCTTCCCTCCCTCCCTCCCTCCTTCCC